>PVLA01001830.1:217859-315617 GCA_004027455.1 Hydrochoerus hydrochaeris | reverse complement strand
GACCCAGGACAATGAGGGGCACCTTCAGGCTGCATCCAGATCCCGTCCTGCTGATAGGTACTTTGTAGGAAGAGACTGTGGTAGCTATGGGTCTTTTCTCTCTTTTGTTGAACATTACTGTTAGGTAGTAAACGTCTGGGAGTCCTGTCCTGAACAGGAGAGTTTAAACTGCTTATCCTGGAGGAGAGAAGCAGGACCGGCCCATTGTCAGAGGACCTGATGAGTGATGGATGGGTCAGCTCAGAACAAGCTGTTTCTACCTTCAGGGTAGCGATAGCATCCTTCACAGTGCAGTTCAGCATCTCCAGGAGCACAGGCTGGGGCTCAGCAAGTTGGCTCTGCGAGCCATGTAGTGCAGTGAGAGACAGATTCAAGATTCCGATGGGTTCTTCTGTTTTAGAAGAATGTGTCAAGGTAGAGACTTTTGCTTAATTTGGCTTTAGAATAATGCTTCAGGATGGAATAGTCAGTCCATGTTATTGAAGAAAAACACTATTAGTCAAAAACAGAACCAACAGGACATGGAGGAGAGATGGAAGGAAGGAAGGATACAGGGACGGATTTCAAGCAATTGGCTCAAGCAACTGTGAAGGTCTGATGATTCCAGAATCTGGACGGTTGGGGGTGGGCAGCAGGCTGCAGGGGAGCTGTGGACGAGGCCAGAGGCTGTAAGAAATCTCTCTTGTTCGAGGAGGTCTGTGAAGGCCTTCAGCTCCCTGTTTTCCACATAACCCACCTGCTTCACTGTTAATCTCAGCCACAAAACATTCACAGAAACATTGGGGGTGACGTTTGACCCAGTATCGGGGCACCCTGGCCCAGTCACGTGGAAACATGCCATTGTTCATCGCAGATCCCAAGCTGGAGCAGGGCTGAGGTTACACCGGCGCACTGCCTGCTGACGCTGAACAAGGGGGGTGCTTTGCAAACGCTGCTCTCAGCGCCACGGCTGCATCTTGGGTGTGCACGGTGGGCTTTGCAGCTGGCCGGGTTAATGAGCTACAGGAGGTCCCTGCACCAAACAGGTGCTATGGGCCAGAGCGGCAGCTACCACACAAAGTCTTACATGTTGGTGCTTAATGGCTATGTAGCAAATAAGATTATATTTGGCCATGAACAACAGAAAACACAATTTAACAAACACGTTTCTCACTCAACAAGAAAAAACCCCATCCCTTTACAGACTCCATCTAGGGTCCTAGCTCCTACTTTCTTTCTCCACCATCCAATACTCAAGAGTTATTGTTCTCAAGTTTGCAAGACGGCTGCTGCAACTCCAGACATCACCTCTACATTCTAAGGGGAAAAGAAATGGGAGGAAGAAGCATAGCATAAGTCCAAGAGCTGAAGACCAGTCACCTGAATCTGCCCTTTTCGTAAAAAGTATCTGTGGACAGTGACCCTAGCCTTCGGCATTCCTAGCTCACCGGCTAGAACCGCTGTCAATTCCTAACTACAAGGGAATCAGGGATGGTAAATATTGCAGTCCGGCTTCTTTGTTTGAGGAAGGCAGGAGGGAAGGGATCTGTCCATGGCTCCTGGAAGCTGATTTGCAGTGCTGGCTGCAAAGCAGGGCTTCCCTTGCTAAGGGAGCCTTGCTTGAGTAAGGTGATGGAGGGAGGTGGCAGTGGGGTATTGTGTGGAATCCAATGGTGACTAAACAGTAGAGCTCGGTGGTCCTCTCTGGCTTGGATCAAATATCTTGATTGTGCTCCATACAGGTGCTTAGCCCCCAAACTTGGCACCTTCTGGCAAGCAGTGTTACCAGCTGCTGCCAAAGGGGTGACTTTGATCCCCGCTGCTCTCTCACTGTGTTGGAGGCTCGCCTCTACCTTCACTCCATCCAGCTGACACAATGTTCACCAGTGACTGTCTTCATCACTTTCCTGTTGCTGGGACACAACCCCCAACACCCATGACCTAAAGGGCGCGAGGTTTATTTTGGTTCACAGTTTGTAGAGCTTCCTGGGCATGGTCAGCTGGCTCCACGGCAGGGTGGCAAGGCAGAGGGGCCCGATGGAGGAGAGCTTCTCACTGCACGGTGGGCTGGAAGCAGAGAGAAACTCCAAGGGGAGAAGGAGGGAGAGAAACCCTTCCGGGTCACGCCCCCATTGGCCCATCTCCAACTGGACTTCACTTCCGGAGGTCATATTTAGTTATACATTTATCAATGGACTCATGAATGCCACATCCCCTTACACAGTCACCTCTCCAAAGCCTCACTTAGGAGCGCGTCCAGACATAAACCTAACACGGTGATTTTCACTTAGCCTTGTCCCTTCCATGAAGGGGACATCAACTCTCTGCACACGAATGTTAGCTCCCTGCATGTGCATCTCACCTGGACCATTTTTAAGCTCACTCTCCAGCCTTTGGGAACCGTGACGAATAAAGCTCGACTCTCTTTTTCTCCGGAAGGCTGGCCCTTAAAATAAGCCATTTCCCTCATCAAGCTGCAGGTTCCTTCAGCAAGGCAGAGAATCCAGTCGGGGCTCCCAGAAAGCAGACCTGAACACCAGAAGAGCTACATGGGCTGACCCCCAGAAAGGCCACCACTTGCCTCCCAAGTGTGAAGAAACAGAGCTGATCAAATATTCAGCTTCTACCCCCCATCCGGGGTGCTGCAGATCAAGGAGGAGACAGTCGCCCTAGACTGAAGCCATTTCCAGTCCCAGCGTGGCGAGGGAGCACAATCAGGTTTCCTAAAAAGCGAAAGGCAATTTTTCAAAGTACGAATAAGAGCTATTGTAGACGGCTCAGACGCTGTGTATAAGCAGTGAAGTAGGGTGAATTGACTGGCACTGAGTTGGGAAAGCTATACAGAGGCAGGGAGTGTGGAACATAATTTAATAAAAATAAACTCTTTATATATACATATACACACACACACTCCCAAGGAAGACATGGTAAAGTCGCTAGGGTGTGGAGCGGGACTTCTAATGAGATGCTCTGCAGGGCTGCCCCAGCCCTCTGCTGTCCTGTCCCGCGGCAGGGAGGGGACCCCTCAGCGCCTGACCTCTGTCACCGAGCTGACACCGCCCCCTGCCTCCAAGACTCCCCCTTCTGCCCAGAGGGGCGCGGGAGACCTCACCCCCCACCCCGGTAGCCCCTTCTGGGCCCTCTGTCCTGGATGAAAGTGTGAAAATTACAAATCTCAAGGAGCTGCGATCAGAAGGGCACCTAGGGAAAATTCAGGGTATCCGAGCCATAAATATCCCGCTTGGAGACGCCTGACGTCAGCGCGGGGCGGGCCGGCCCGGGAGGGAGCGGGCGGGAGGAGGGAGCCGCGCGGCGGCGGCGCTGCGGGACGAGCAGCGAGCGCGGAGCCGGGACGGCCGGGCTGGAGCGCGGCGCGGAGCCGAGCCATGGGGGCCTCGGGGTAGGTGCTGCTGCGCGCCGGGGACCTGGGGGGCATCGCCCCGCCGCCCTCTCCTGACTTACACTTTCTTGAGCCTGCAGAGCCGAGCTGGGGAGGCTGCAGCTCCGAGGAGGCGGGCGGGATGTTTTGTTTCGCCAAAGTGTTTGCAGGAGCCTGGACCCGGTGCTGCGCTCCCAGGGCCTGTGTGTGTGTGTGTGTGTGTGTGTGTGTGTGTCGAGGGCTGCGATCGCGTGCGTTTGCATGCCTGCCTGTCTGTCCTGGGACAGCTGGACACAGGAAATGCTCTCGGGAAACTTAAAAAAATAACTTCTTTGGTGTCCCAAGTGGGTAAACACAGTTGGGGGACCCAAGCTCACCGTGTCCTGGTTAGTGGCTTTTGGCTCTGCAGCCTGTGCCTTCTCGGGGTGGACAGAAGTCTTTCCCAAGTCCCCTTCTCACTTGTGGGCCTGGCCTCTAGCCAGCAGGCTGGGCAGCAGCAGCACTGGGATCTTGATCTCAGGGGAGTGGGACCTTAGGCGGAGAGGGAACATCTCTCACAAAGGGTCCCAGCTCCAGGGCCCCCGCACCTGCAGCCAGGCACCAGCCCTGACCTCCCAGGAGGTGACACTCTGGTGTGGTGAGGGAAGGAAGGATCTGGACTGGCAGCAGGTAATGGGAAGGAGGGTGAAGAGGATGGAGGAAGAGCAGGTCGTGGTGGCCGGACACTGTGGTCCTGGGTCCAACGGTGCCTCAGAGGGATGCCAGTTTCGGCCACATGTGCCCATGGTGGGGCAGATGCCAGGTTCCCTGCCAGCGCCGTGTGCAGTGCACCAAACAAGATGCAAACTCTGAACATACAGAGAGGAGTCTGAGCTGTGGAACGAAGGAAGGGGGGCAGTGGGGAGAGCGAGAGAGATTTTTATCAAAATTGAACACAGATTGCTGAGGTCTGGGCTTGATTTAACTCTTCTCTCTCTGCCGTGGCCACTTCTCCCACCGTTCTGTGATAGATTTGGAAAGTTCCTGGATAGGTGGAGAGGAAAAAATAATCACTTCTTTTCAGGGCAGAGTCCCGGTAGGTTTCCCTTGGAGCTCACGTGGGAAGGCAAGCATCTTCCACTCTCTAAAAGGTTTCAGGTTTTGTGTTTCCTAACTGGTGAGTCTGGAGAGTTTCTTGCTTGCGTTTTTGCCTAGGACTTAGGGAACTGGGGCCAGGTGAGGGGCTGTGGGGTGTCTCTGGGGACAGGATCTGTCAGTCCTGGGTTGCACCGAACACAGTCCAGAGTGTTGTAGCAGTAGCTACATCCACAAACAAGTGACCTGAGCGTGTGGAGAGCTTGGATTTTCAGCTTTGCTCTTCCAGATCTCTGGTTTTATGTTTTGCAGTGGAGCCAACTGATGATGGTTGGGCGGGAGGAAGATTACTGGGCTCGCGCTCTCTCTCTCTCTGTCTCTCTCTCTCTCTCCTCTCCTCTCCTTAGCTCCTAGAAAAATGAGGGAATGAAGTGATGGGGAGGAAATCTGGAAATAAAAACAGACGCACAGGAAGTTGAGATTTGGGAAGGATTTTTAAAAATTATACAAATTGACCCCCAGGGAAGCACCAGAAAAGACTGCAGCGTCAGACATGGACTCGCTTAAAACCTCAGGAGCGCGTTGCCCACTGTAGCACCGTGAGGAAGGAAGTCAGCCCACGGGTGGTGTGAACCAGGGTGTGTGTAAACAGGGGTGGCTGGGTCCCCGGGGGACGCATGTGCACGTGCAATTATGCATCCATGGCTGTAGCGGTCTTGGCCTTGGGCGTGGAAGTGTGAGGGGTCCGTTCCCTCATCCGTGCTGGGAACTGCATGCCACCCCCATGTCCTCATCTTAAAACAAAAAACAAAAAACGAAAAAACAACTGTGCTATTATTGTCTGGGCCCTGGTGGTTTCTCACCCTGGCTCCTAACTCCTAGCTAAGTTTTCAGAACTTTCCTGCCGATCCCGGGATGCTGAGGGAATACTTGTGCCCCCATCAGGACAAAAAGAGGAGAGAAAATTCTCCTGGGCCTCAGGACTCAGGTGGAGGCAGCAGCAGGGCCAGTGGGCAGCCTGGCTGTGTGCTGGGGGTGGTGGAGGTGGAAATGCTGGGCTTTCTTTCTTCAGTCCTTCTCTTTCCCAATTCCCCGCTGCACGTTTAACTTGGCACAGGGCAAACTCCCTATGCCCGATCCCGGGGAGGGAGGCTGAGGGCTGAGCAGAGGTGGGAGGGAAGGCACAGACATGGAGGGGGGAGGCTTTCTTCTGTCACTGCAGTGGAGCCGATGGGAGCAACAGGTTTCAATGTTCTTCCCTGTTCTGTTCTTTAAAAACAGAAGACTAAAATCCCCAGAAGCAGAAGCAGTCATTTGGAGCAGGGTTCCCAGAAATACCCTTGTCCCAACCTAGGTGGAGCTGAGAGGGAGGAAGAGCTCCATCCCTCCCTCCCGAGGATGAGGATCGGTGGGAATCTCAACCCTTCCGGGTTTTCCCTGGGGGGAGGATTCACCCAGCTCAGACCCCAGATGCTAGGTGGATTCCCCAGCCCCTGCCAGCTGGGCTGACCTTGAGTCTCCTGTCAGCTCTGAGATCAGATAGATCCAGGTAGACACAACCTCAGCCCTCTGTGAGCTCCAAAGGGTGAGTAACCAGCAGAAGGAATGACTTGGGGGGTGTCATTGGCTTTGGTAGCTGATGACACAGCCAGAGACTCTCTGTTGAGGACCTGTGTCATTTAGCCCTGGATTTTAAATAGAGCCTGGCGTGATGGGAAAGCGTGTAGACTTCTAGCAGAGCCACTGGGTGAGCACTGAGCCCCATGTGTGAATCAGCAGCCGGGGACATGTTCCTAGCCCCCGTGGGCTTCAGTCTCCTCATCTGTAAAAAGAGGATGGGTACCAGGTTGTTACTAAAGTGACGTTTGTGCCAAAGGCCTAAGAACAGAGCTGGGAGTGTTGCAGACCATTCTTAAGGCGAATATGGGGGTTCTACGTTTTCAGATTTCTAGTCATCAGGAGCTGGTGTTGTTTGGAAAGGACCCCCTCATCCCCAAATCCGCAAAATCCTGCTTCATGTTTTCCATGACGGTGAGCCGAAGGCTGGAGGTTCTGGGACTCGCTCATCCTTCCTTCCTTCCTCTGGGGAAGGTGACCAGTGAGGATTGAGTAGCCAGGAGCCCGCTCCTGGACGTCTGGCCTGGAAAGCACCGCTGTGTGGGTGCTATCTGGGGAGGCAGGGGTGGAAGGCTGGTGGGGTGATTGAGAGTGGATGGGGTCTGGAGGGCTCAGCCTGAGGGCGCTGTGGGGGTGATCAGGACAGACAGGGAGGGTAATAGGCTATAAAGAAGGGAAGCTTTGGCCACCATAACCATCTCTGGTGGGTAAAGGTGGGGGCTGTCCCGAACCCCTATTTGATACATTATCCAGGGGGGGGAGTGGCGAAGAGGAGAATCCGCTGCCCGTGTAAGCAGCTGCAGGTCCTCTGAGCCGTCCCAGCATCTGGGTCATCCTTCACATTGACATTTAAGATTCAGAGATCACATTTGTTTTTGTTTTGTTCAAGTTCTCTCTTTAACTGTGACCTGGGATGACATTTCAGCTTTTAAGAGGCACAGTCAGTGGCCAGCTTCTCTTGAGATGGCCCAGATCGGGGGGTCAGTGAATTCCTCCCTCCTGGCAGCGTGTATTTCTCCAACTCTCTCTGCACATTTTTTGGTTTGTTTGTTTTTCATTTCATTATGAGGTTCGAAAACTGCACTGTCAAGATGCTGGGGGAGGAAATGCCTTCGCTTTGAACTCGGGTGTCACTATGCTGGTGCTGCCCGGGCTGTTGGATTAGTTGGGGGCGTGAGGAGGAGGAAGAGGAGGAGGAGGAGGAGGGAGAGGAGGAGGAGGGAGAGGAGGAGGAGGGAGAGGGGAGGAGGAGGGAAGATGCCTGTGAGACTTTAGGCAGTTTTACGACCTTTTAAATCTTAAGCCTAAGAGGAGCTGAGCGATTTGTAGGATTCTCCATAGTTTGTGGAAAGAGCTTTAGGATCAAATGTATCCAGATTGGAGTTCTGGCACCATCAGAACGCTGATGTCGAAGCGGTGAAATTGCTTCTCCTCATTCCCGGAGCTGTTCTGAATGTGAAATCCTGTAAGACAAGGACCGGAGAAACTGCTCAGCGCTCTGCACCAAGTGAATTCTTTTTCTGCATCCAGATCTAAGCTCATGAAAGCGCATGGGTTTGGACATTTGTCCTTAAGTTAAAATAAATAAGCTGATTACTTGAGGCTTAAGGACATTGCCCAGAAAGTCAGCTGGCTCAGCCCAGAGTCGGAGACCTTTAAGGCAAATTGGACCATGGCTTAGCGCGCTCCTGCCCAGCCAAAGGCAGCCCCATGTGACCTTGTGTTGGAGTAAAAGTTAATCGTCAGTGCTGGCTGACCCATGAACCCTGGCGCCGGGGAACTTCTCCATAGATCTTGTTTGAAAAATCCCAAACACCGTCTTGGTTCAAAGAATCGAAATCAAAACTCAGCTGAAAGAATTCAGCGAGGCATAACCAGCCATAACTGAGCATAACCGATCCCTAGGACGCCGCAGTCCCTCCACGGTGTCTAACAAGTTCTGCAGCTTGAAAGGCACGTGGCTTCATTTAAACACCACAGCAACACCACGACGGCGGTATGGGCCACATGCTAGAGCCTCAGTTCTGAGGGCTGAAAAGGCGCTACCTGTTTCACATGGCAAGCAAACTGCCACCCTCTGTGGCCTTAACCCTGGCCGCACATGTAAGAGTGTCACCCCCTGTGTCCCCGCCCCCAGCATAGACCAGTTAAATTACAGTCTCAGGAGTGAGGGACCTGGGAGCCTATGCTTCTGCGTGTTTCCCGGATGGTCTGTGTCTCAGCTGAGAACCGCTGATCTAAGGAGAGTGACGAGTGAGTGGTGAGGATGGGGGAATGGTCGGAACAGACAGGCCAGGCTCTGTTAGGATCCCCTGGTGGGGATCTCTGTGCCCCAGACCCTGGACCAGAGCTGGGCACCAGGAAGACACTCAATGGTTGAATGAATGAATGAATGAATGAACAAAATACCATGGCTAAGGGTCTTGCAAGTTCAACAGCCCGTTCCTGTGGGTCACTGTGTTTTAAAAATAAAGTCTGACAAGAGCACAGCCATGCCCGTTTGTTCACGCGTTGCCTCTGGCTGATGTTATGAGACAGTGGCCGAGTAGGGTCAGTGTGACAGAGACCTACAAAGCTGAAAGTATTAATGTCTGGCTCCTTACGTCAAAGGTCTCCTGGCCTTTTTCTGGCTCTCAGACATAATGGTGCCAGCGTAGTAATTTAGGGACGATCAGGACAGCATGACCATTAAGAAACAGGATCTAGAGTCAGAAATATCCGTGTAGGATTCCTGGCTCTGCCACTTGCCCACTGTAAGACCTCGTACGTTATCCTGCTAAGTCCCAGTTTCCTCCTCTGGAAATGAGGGTGATGATAAGATAACACCTCCTTCCCAGAATGGGCGGGAGGGTTGTCAGCCCCCCGCCGAGAGCAATGGCTTTGATGGATGGTCATACTCTCTGGAAATTAGGCAAATAGAGACAAAACCAAGTAGACTAAAGTACCTGGAAGATGCTTGGCTGGTTCTGCCTTTCTGGTGGCATCCTTTTGGGTTTGCTCAGCTGTCCCTCTGCTCCCAGATTCCCTCTTCAAGGCTTCCCACAGCTGAAGTTTCCTCCTTAACCCACGAACTTGGCACACGGCCCCACTGTGACATTAAACACGTGACATTATAAAGGAAGGACCAGGTCTCCCTGCTAAGTGACACTGTAGAATCCACACCTGATAACGAAAGATCATGTTAAACCTTCGATTAAACAACTCAAGACTGAGTTAACTCTTTAAGAATAAATAAAACTTGCCCAGGACCTGATGGAATTTCACAAGCTAGTCCCACAACCAACTGGGTGGACAAGAGCCACCCAGTTTACAGATGATGTGGACACTCGATGTCCTCATTCCTCCACTGTTTGGTGGCCCCTGCCATCTGGAACACTTCTCCTAGGGAGTAGCCAGGGACACAGAAAGAAGGAAGAAACTTAATCCCAACTCCTTGACTTCTTGTCAGCAGATGTGGTGAAAAGTTGTTTTGGCTTCTCTGGGCTTTTCATGTATATGTGCCAAGATAATTGGGAGTTGGCTGGGTATGGTCAGTTTTTATTAGCCTAGGAGGAGCCAGAAGCATGGTCACAGATAATAGCAAACAGCAGATAATCCCCGACTTTGCTCTTTGACTGTAAAATGGGTTGCAGAACTTTTATCGATTGTGGTGTCAGATTTGTTTTGATGGCAGATTATCCCTGTCTACATCCATACCTCTCTGATACCTGTATCTGTCTGCCATCTACATAATGTGTGGCTGGGGAGAAAGCACATAGATAAATATTTCTTTCAATCATCTGCAAATGGACACCGAGGGGCTGCCTCTTTAAAGGAGAAGGAGGAGAGAGAATGAAACAGTATTTCCATTGAGGCCCCCACAATGTACTTTATGCTACGTGGGTAATTTTTTTAAAGCTATTGTTTTTGATTGTTCCATCTTATGAGAGTGGTTCTTCACTGCTTACACAAGAGAATCAATGGCATGTGAACATAAGTAGCAAGCTCATACATCCCCTTCCACCCTGGGTATTAGTGTTAACACCCTAGGAGCTTAGCTTTTCCCCGTTCATGCAAATACCCACAGGTGTGTGCCCAGGTGTGGAAGGGGCGTGCTTGGGTGTTTGCTTTACACTGACTCCAAAGTCCTACTGTGCCCGTTTCTCTGCAACACATTTTTCTTCCCCCGACCCTGTATATCAAGGTGATCCCTGTAATGGGGTGCATTTGCTTTTACTTTTTATGGTTTCTTTGTGCCTAGACACACTTGGCTTTATATAGCTGAGGTCACGTTCTGCTGAAGAGGGTGTTCGGTCCCTCATTGTGCTTATTAAATGAGGTTACTCTGAGTCTCCCTGATGAAACATCTTTCTTACATCACCCAAGAAAACTTTGCTTTGGCCCTTAGGCTGAGTGATGGGGTGCCCATGGCCTGGTGACCACCATGGCCTCTGAGTTCACATTACATGTGTCTCCAGGTTTGGGGAAGTGATGGAATATCAGGCCCTGTGGCTGCCTGTGTTCAGCTTTCTGCTACTATAACAAATTCCTGAGGCAATCAACTTATAAGGAAGAAAGGTTTATTTTGGCTCATGGTTTCAGAGATTTAGTCCATCATGGGTTGGAATGGTTGCTTTTGGGTCTGAGCAGAGGCCACAAATTGAGGCAGGGAGTAGGTGGTAGCTGCAGGATCAGACTGCAGAAAACAGAAAGGGGCTGGGGTTTCCCACCTCCTTTCAAGGACACAGCCCTCAGACTTCCTTCTAGATTCTTCCTCTTAAAGGATCCATCGTTTCCATGCTGGGGACCAGGTGGGGAACATTCTAGGTCCAAACAACAGCATAGCCCTTCTTGACTTCATTAGCTTCTCCTCCTGGGTCTGCACAACTCCTAAGCACACAGGTGATACAACAGGAAGTGTCAGAGACTGACAGTTACATTGGAACAGTCCTGATGGAGTGACTCAGGCAGCGCGGTACATTGGTGGAATCAGATTGTCTGCCTAGGTCCAAATCCCTGAGACACAGACACTGGGTTATGCCACCAAGACCTCCTTTAGGGCTGAGCCCCTTGCTGCAGGAATTGCTGGCCATGGTCAACCTTCTTAGAATGCAGACACTGCTTGGTCATGGTCACCTCCAACCATGTGGCCCTCTGGGTCACCCTGCATTCAATGTCTGGGGGAGCCTCTCAGTCCTAACCCCACTGCTCTAACATGGGAACCCAACTTCTGGCTCCCAGTAGGGTCAGTAGAGGGCTTTTCTGAGGCTGCATGGGAGGCTCTTGTCCCCCTCTGCCCAGCACTGCATCCTGCCTTTCCCTCCCTCCCTCCATACCGTGATCCCCAAAGCCCTTCCCCTTGAACTTCCTGCCCCTGTGCCCTGTCTCAGGGCTGGCCTCCATTTAATCAGCTGCCCTCCAAGCCACCAACCTCGGGTCTGCTCCAGTTCTCTCCCCTGCACAGTGGCAACGTCCTCACAGGGGCATCGAGACAGTGACACAGGCAGGGCCCGCTCAGTCCTGGCACAGTTGTGTAAGGCATCTCTGCTTCATATGAGTTTGTTCTGGAGGAGTCCAGTATTTTCTAGATCACTACTGGTCTGACTATGAAAAAGTACCTTTTCCTCGTGCTTTATTTGGTGTCTTTCTAGGTGACACCCAGTTGGCTGTTCTGCAAATAGAGTTGTGTGCTGACCACACTGAGTGAGCTCATGCCTTGACTTTTGTGGCCGCTTTGGTTTGTCTCCTGCCCTGTGCTGATCTGAGGGGTGCTGGTATATTGAGGTGAACGCATGATGGAGTGGTTTTGTCGCAGGCCAACCTGGAGCAGGGGACTGGACACGATGACCCTTGGGAATTCCTTTCTACCTTATCCAGGCTTCTTTGGGATGACGGAGGTGGTCTCAGGGGAACCTGCTGGCCCCGGGAGCCTCTTCCCTGCCCGCCTGAGTATTCACATCATGCCTGCGTGGGTCCCTCTGCCAAACCTGATTCCTCTGCGGGGTGTTTGTTCTTTTTTCCTTTGTCCCTCCCCCCACGCGGTCTCTGGCGCTGTGCGCTGAACATTCCGCCTTGCAGGTTATGTACACTGATCGCCCGGCCTGTGTGCCAAAGAAAAGCTGGCCCGTGTGACGAATGCTTGATACGCAGGCTCAGGGACCCGGGTTCACCGCTCAGCATCCAACCACCCTCCCAGGGGGCCGGGTCAGTACTCACTTCCTTTTCCCCCCAGACACCATGACCCTGGCCCCAAGTACCCCGAGCAGGGCAGGGATGGCAAAGGGCAGTTCCAGGTCAGTGAGATCTGTCAATATTTCCACAGGGCCCGAGGCCGGTCTGAAGTTAATCTGAAACAAATTCAGAGTTTCTGTGGACTTTGGGCAGTAGAAGGACCAGACATTTCTTCCTTTTTCTTTCTTTTTTTTTAGTCTCCATCCATAGATTCATCACCTTTCCCCCACTGGGAGGCGTTAGTCTGGCAGCTGCCCAGAGATAGCACTGGAAACCGCTCTGCTGCTGAAAGACACACGATTGGTGCTTTACCATCCACGCCGCCCTGCACAGGCCGGGCTGTTGGTGTCCACAGCTGCCCACACGGGGGCTGCGCTGGCAGAGCTGGTGAACAGACAGGCGCTGGGTTCTTTCAACTTGGGACGCTGACCGGTTCTCCTTAGCTCTGTGACCCTGCGCCTGTCACTTCATCTCTCAGTGCTTTTATTCCTTCGTCTGTAGAAACAGTTCTTATGAAGATAAAGTCAGTGTATTATGTGTTTTTTTTTAAAAAAGGAGGAGGGGCCGGTCCTAGTGGTGCACACCTAGAATCCCAGCACTTGGGAGGCTGAGGCAGGAGCTGCAAGTTGGAGGCCAGCCTGAGCACAAAGTGAGCCCAAGGCCAGCCTGAGCTGCATAGCGAGACCCTGGCTCAAAAAGACAAAGGGGGGAAAAAAAAAGGAGAAAGGAAGAAAATACTCGAACCCAGGACTCGCACATAGTAAGGGCTAAGAATCGTGGCATAGGCACAGGTGAATCCATGATGATGGTGATGAAGAAGCAGCAGGGGAGAGGGGGAGGCGGGGAGAGGCCAGGTAGGGTGCCCTGTTCCCTGGCATCCCGCACCCAGTCTGACAACAGAGTGGGAGCCCCGCAAACATTTATGAAGTCAAGGCGCCCTCTGCTTTCTGTTGAGTATCTGTCTGCGCGGCTCTCTACGAAAGAAAGAAATATGCTTTCCTTCCTCAAATTAGATTTTTATATTAACTTTTTATGGAAGTTTAATATAATTCAGAAAATATGAATCTAGAAGTCTATAACTCAACATTTCTGCACAGCATGGGCACACCTGTGTAACCAGAACCAAGCTCAAGAGACACAACGCCCCCAGCCCTTCCGGTCCCCCTCCCCTCCCTGTCCCCCTTCCCCTCCCCAGGGAGCCCCCTGGGCAGTGTCTTCTGGTCACTGCCTTCCATAGCCTGACTTCTAGCACCAGGGATTAGTGCGGTCTGTTCTGGAACTTGGTAGAAATGGAATCACTCCGTGAGTACGTGTGTGTCTGGCTCCTTTTGCTCGGGTGATGCTGTCTGTAGAGGGTGCGTTCGCACCGTGGTGTGATATTCCATTACGTGTCCATGGCATGCTTTGTTTATGTGTTCTTCTCTTCCTAGACATTTGGGTGCTCTCCAAGCGTGGGGCTGTTGGGAACAGTCTCGCTGTGACTGTTCGTGTACCTGTCGTGTGGCCACGTTTGTGCTGTTTTGCTCCTGGGGGTGGATGAGCTTTGAATGCGTGTGCTGAGCTTTTGCAGGCTCTGCTGAACGGTTTCGTGAAGGCCTTGTGGTCTGGTGCTTCCCGGTGTCTTTATGGATGAAGAAGCAGGTACATCTTGGTAGTGCAGGGGCGGGATGCTGGGGATACACTGGGATGCCCCCACTCCCCGTGCCCTTCTGCCTGAGAGCTCATGTGTTCTAGAAGCCTGTGGCAGAGGCAGTCCTCTGTGCCAGGCTCTGAATTTGGTGTTTTCACCTCATCTATGCTGCTCACTCCTCAACAGCCAGCCCATGAGACAGGTGTTACCAACCTCCGTCACGGGTGGGAAGACTGAGACGTGGGTGAGGAAACTTACTAACTTTCTAAAGTCCGTACAGCAAGAAGCTATCAGAATCAGATTATGAAACAGGGGTGCCTGAATCAAAGCTCATGAATTTGGGGTCCCCAGTGACTTGCTTTGGTTTCTGTGCTCAACAGAAGACAAAGACACACGTAGACTCAGGGTTGTCCTTTGGGACCTATGCAGACGTGGGGTGGAGGTAACTGAGAGGAGAAGTCTGCCAGAAGGAGCAGAAAGAAGGCAGAAAATGACCTTGGGGAGCCATGTTGCGTGCTTGCTGGGGGCTGCTGGAGAACGTTCTGGAAGGCAAGGGCCACCACATAACTTACTGTCTAAACCAGAACCCTTCCAGTGTGAAGAGGGCACTCGTCGAGGGAGGCAGTCCCAGGTCCAGGAGCATGCGTGCTCGCCTTCTGGAAGAATGAGTGGGCACTGCTGTCCTGGCCACCGTACCTGCACACATTATTTTTAACTCCTTTGAAATGCAACCTGTCTATCTGGGGTTTGCCCTGATAGGATGTTGTTATGGTTTATATCTGGATGCCCCTCCGAAGCCTCATGGACTTAGAGGTGGGGCCATGGGCGGTAACTGGATGATGGGTGTGTGATACAGGTTCAGCCCACTGATCGGTTCAGCGTACTACTGGGTGTGGGTAATGGCTTTACTGAAGATGTGCCACCCATCCTGGGTGTGGGTGGCACCAACCAATAGGTTTATAGCCTAGATGGATGATAAAGAGGGTGAAAGAGGAAGTCTTGCTGCTCCCGCCTGCCCTGCCATGGACTGTTTCTGCTTTTGGAGGCTCCTGCCTTGCAGCTACCTGACCATGGACAGAAACCTCTATAAACTGGGAGCTTCCTCCACTTATGGGTATCAGATATTTTGTCCCAGGAACAAAAAGTAAGACAGATGTACTTCCGGTCTCTTCTGTACAGAGACAGGGTCTGTATGACTTTCAGTCTTCCTCCCCACACCACTCTCTGCTCAGATGAAGGTTCTGACAAGGTAGGCTTCCCCTGCCAGGCCCAGTCACTAGCGAGATTCGCCTTCCCACAATGCTCCTAGAAGCCCAGTTTGGTGATTTGGCCATGGTGGTATGGCCCAGTAGCACCCATCTTGGGGATGGGCCCAGCCAGTCTTCCTGGAATACATGCTGACTGTGTGCTCCATCCATCCATCCATCCATCCATCCATCCATGTGTCCATCACTTTTCTCACATGGTGTCATGGAGTATGTCAGTGGCCCCCAAGCCTCATGCAATTATGCATTTTGATTGGTTCATTGTCAGCGCTTGGATTGGCGGTGTGAGTGTTTCACCTGCCCAGGGGTGGAGCCAGGATATGATATGATGTCGGGAAGAAGGTGTGTCCTGTCTTGCTGGTTCGTGCCTTGCTGTTTGCAGAGGCCATGAATGGCAGCCCCACCATGCCACTCTGCCTTGGAGCCCACTAAGTATGGACTGAAACCTCCAAGAACTGTAAGAAAAACTTTTCCTTCCCTAACTTTGGGCATCAGGTATTTTGTCTCAGCAATGAGTAAAAAGTAAGTAAGACACACAGTCACTCACATGCACAGAATGAGAGCTGAATTTAGATTCTCTGTTTTTCTGAGCTGATTAATAGTGCCCTGGTCCAGAAAGAGAAGTTTGTGGTGTGTGTCCAGGTGTGTATGTTTGTGGTGTGTGTGCACAAAAAGGGCAGAATTAAAAGGGTCAGCTTTGGTAGTACCAGGAGACATTATAGTGTGGCATTTGGCATCAGGATCTAGGTTTGAGTCCCTACCTTCCTTCTGCTAATTAGCTGAACTGCCTGAGATGAGAGATTCAGCATTTTTCAGCCTCAGTCTCAGCCACGTGTAACGTGGAAGTGGCGGTGAGCTCCGGGATACAGGACAGAGGGACATCTGTGTGATGGAGCTGGTGCTCGGCGCACTGCACTGTGCTGTGTAATTCTTGGTCACTGATGGCTGTGGTCATTCAACAAACATTTGAGAAGGGGTTGGGTGTAGGGCACTGTGTGCTGAGCCAGGTCCCAGGAGTGAGTCCGGGGTCAAACGTCACTCTGCCTCCCGGACTCTGGTTCTGCTAAAGGGAGGTGACAGCGGATATGTGGCAAGCCCACAGGACTGGGACTTTTATTAATAAATGAGGAGGAATCAGCAAATTCTTCAGGGCCCTGGGGATTTGATGGGGGTGTCCGCGCTAAGGATGGGGAGGGTAATTAATTTCTTGTTCAGTCCAGAGCTGCATTTCACTCGAGCAGCAGCAGGCAGCTGCAGCCTCCTCCCGTGTGTCCAGCAGCGGCTTTGGGGTGGCATCCTGGCCCCCAGTGCAGGTTCCTGGGGTGGACTACTGGGACCCAACGTCTAATTCCACCCCTCACCGGGAGAGTATCCTTGGAAGCTGAGCCTCAGGTTCCTTATTGGTAAAATGGTGACACTAATAGTACTGACCTCCAAAGGACGATAAAATCAACACAAACCGAATGCTTAGAGCTGGGCCTGGAACACACTTTGCACTGCCTTCGTTTTCATTATTATTATTTTCCGGACAATTTTCTTCACTAGGCACTGCAGGGCACTAATGCAGTAGTGCATGGAAGAGGAAAGATCATTCGAGAAGGAGAGAGATTGTGGAGGTCTTCATAGAGAAGAGGCCTTCTAATGTATTTTCTCATTTTCCCCCTTTTTTTGGTTCTGGAGATTGAACCCAGGGTCTTCAAACTGAGCTACATCCCCGGTTGTTTTTTATGTTTTTATTTTGACACAGGGCCTTGTTAAGTTGCTCAGTTACCCATGCTAGGCTCAAACGCGTGATCCTCCTGCCTCAGCCTACTTCGGTGCTGGGGTCACAGACATGCACCACCATGCCTGGCTGCAAGGTATTTTCTAGATATTTCTCTGCATCCTGAACCAGAGGGTCTTCTTATTTCCATCATTACTCTGCTACTGAATCTTGGAGAAGATTCAGTATGGAAGGGATGCTTTGCTTTGGAAACATAGGTCGAAGCTCCTGGAATGATGACGCTGAATACCACGTGACCCCTGCTCTCCTGCACTTGCAAACTAGCTCCTATATCTGCCACCATCCTTGTGCCAGATGGGAGTCACGAGTCCTCAAAGTGCTTAAGAGTGTCACGAGGGAAGGATCTAGGAGCTGCAGGGGCGGTGAATGCATGCTGCCCCCAGCAGCCGGAAGATGGTCCAGTGCTTCCTGCGGGTCCATCCATTTGTGTTGTCCACGTGGTTGTGTGTCTTTTATGTGACACACACAGTGAAAACATGCAGGACTCTCCCTAGGTCATGCCAACAAGTTAAAAGGGCACCCTGAGCTGGGCACGGTGACCCGCACCTGTGACTGTGGCACAGTCACAAGTGACTGAACCAGGAGGATTGTAAATTCAAGTCCAGCCTGGGCAGTTTAGCCACTTAGGTAGATGCTGTCTCAAAATAAAACACACACAGCAAAAGAGGCCTGGGGATATAGCCCAGCACAAAGGTCCTGGGTTCCATCCTCAGTACCACAAAAATATAGATGGTGGCACCACCACGTTGCTCGGGCATCACCAGAGCTGCATCAGGTGCCACGTGTAGGGCTCTTTGGTGTGGCTCGTTTAAAACCCTCCGCCTCACAGCCAGGGTGCAAAGGGTCCCCTCCCTCTGCTGCCGGCCACAACCTCCCCTTCCCGTGCCCCACTTTCCGGAGTACGGAAGTACCCAACTTGTTCAAATGTTTATAACTTAAAAGGAAAAAGTCCTGTGCTTTCTCTAAGCTTAGCAGGGTAGTTCTAACGTGAAGGCGATGCTAAAGCAGACTCAGCATCCGAACAGAGGCCCAGGCTTCCTTGGAATCAGGGAAATACAGACATGAAAATCACAAAGAGACCCAGTGCCCCCTCATCAGATTGGAAGGAAATTCACATGCGTTGTCTTTGATGTGGACCCAAAGATAGCTCTGCCTCACTGAGGGTAGCATTAAATTGATGCAAACACGTCAGAGGGCAATTTGGTGTCATTTAGGAAAATTGAAGCTTCACTTACCCTGCGATGCTGCAACCTCATTGCTGTGTAAGTCTGGAGAAAGTCTGATATTTGGGGCAGGAGAGTGTTTGGGAACATTCCCCACAGCATGGTCTTTCAGAGTTAAAGAAGCAACCTGATGTCTATCATCAGCCGGCAGTGTGGGCAACAGTTGGAAACGCACATGCAGTCGGATGCTCTGGAATACAGCGAAATACTAGAGAGACTTATTAGGGAAACACATTCCCAGGAACAAGGGACAATCCCACTGCTACTAAGTTTAAAATGATGCAAGATGATGCTCTTTCATTTATAAATATTTGCATATGTAATTAAAGCATAAAATTGTGTTTAGGAAATAATCACAAAAGTCAGAGAGATGACCCCCCCATGGGGGGCTGTCCATATCTGTGCTATTTTAATTGTGATACTGACTGGTGGATACACAAATGTGATTTTTAGATATCCAAAATATTTTGTAGTTTAAAGTTAATTTTATAGAACGGGGAGTAACATCTATTCTGTCTCCTGGAGAGGCTGAAGTATAAACATGAAGTTGCTTGTCACTTAGTCCGGGTCCATTTGGGACATTTTAGGTAGCTATGACGTCTCCAGAGCTGTTTGTCCAAACTTCTGCATTCGACCACACCACCTGCACAACATAACTGCTGTTTCCAAGATGAACATCTTGGCCTCTTGTTTTCTGACCTCAGGATTTGCTGGGGCTGCCTTTTGTTGTGCTGGCGGAGAGGGAAAGCAGTGTCACTGTAACAGAGCCCAAATGCAGCTTGGGGGCTCCCTCCCCCGGATCCACTGCAAAAGCCTCCTCTCCTATCCCTTCTCTGGGAGTCACTGACTTGTTCTTGCAAGTGCTACAAATCCGTCACAGCCCCCAGCCTGACATTGTTTTGTTAGGGACATGGGACCAGCTTGCAGCGGAAGCATGAAAGGATCTTTCTCTCTCCCCAGCACTGCCTGGTCCCTGCAGAGTTCTCTTTCTCTTTGGTTTTCATTCATCTATAACCAGGACTCTGCTCCTTTTGCAGACGTGCTGCCCGGAAGTTGGGGGGGGGGGGTCCCTGCCCCTGGGAATTCCTTCACTTCCTTTAACTTGACCGGAGCTGCCATGTTGTATTGTCTGAGGATCTTAATGAAATGCAGTGGAGTCAGCTCCTTTGTGTGCCTCACTGTCACAGCTCCTCTTCCTGGGAATCTGGTGTGACCCCAGTCGAAGTGCCTGTGTTGGCTTCAAGTGCCCTGTTCTGCCTTGACCGCACCCTTGAATCTCAGCTGTCTGTGCTACCACAGCGAGTCCTGTCCAGTGAATGGTGCTTGCCTTGGGGACTGGAATGGTGGGTGGCTTTTCCTTTCTGTATCTTGCTTATTTATACAACTCATAATTTATCTTAATTAAAAAGTTGAAAACCCTGTAAACTGGGGACTTGTTCGAAGAAACGCTGGGTGGATAGTTGCTCTGGGAATGCATATTAGGGACCGTGGCAGAGCCATTGGGCAGGAGAAGAGGTGTTGAGGCACCTGGAGACGAGCCCTGTGAGGAGACTGTAACGGTCCTACTCTCCATGTGGTGAGGGAAAGGGAGAGATTATCGCAGCCCTGTGGTATAGCAGAGGGGAACTGGGCTTGGCCTCTCTGACGTCTGTCCTGCTCTCTTGTTACCTGTCCTCCCTTCCCACAGGCCTGATCCCACTGGGTGCTGGAAGCTCAGGCACCTGGCATTGCCTTCCGTCAGCCTTGGAGGAGAGGCACAGGGCAGAGCGGGCCAGGGAGCGGGTGGAGGCTGTGAACAGGGAGCACCCAGTAGCTATTCTGTCTCTGCCCTTTCAGCTGAAAGGGTCAGGCACAAGGAGGGTCTCTGTTATTGGCTCTTGAGCACCTCGGGTTGTGGTTTTAGATTGGTTGAAGGGGCTCAGAGAGGAAGGGAAACAGATAGTCGGGGTTATGGGGCAGGCGCTATTTTGATGAGACTTGGGGATCAGTGGTTTATTAGGCTCTAAATGCACTGCAGTCCACAGTGTGGATGCATCTTCCCTAAAGTGACTGGACTCGAGCTCTCAAGGCTTTGACCCTGGACTGGGGGAGACCTGGTACGAGCCCCATCTCAGTGACACACACCGCGTCGATCCCCAGTGCCATGACACAAGAGGGTGAGGAGCCAAGGATGCCCCTGCCCAGTCTCACCTTGCACACGGTAATGACTCTCCAACCATGTCGGTGGCCACCACCGTCATCTTTCCTCTGAAGGTCGGTAGGAATTGCTGCTTGGAAAGAGGAGACCGCGCCCTGGATCCTGTGGCCTTTCTTTGAGTCTCTTGGTTTTTCTCGCTCATTACCCGCATCCTATGGACGGAGCTACCTGCATGGGCCGCCCTTGGGGGAGACCAGGGAATGTTCAGGGGCTCAGGAAACTGCAGTGGTCGCTCTGCCGTGCTTCTTGAACTGCACTGCTTGGACACCAGCTTCCCGCGATGGTCCTGAGGAAGAGCCGTTCTGTGGCTAAAGACACAGAAGCAACACACGTCCCTCCTCCCTCCAACTCCCCCCCGGAGCCGCAGTGCCCAGAGCAGCACTGCAGGACCAGCCTCACTCTGTGCCCTCTAAACTACCACCTCCCTGCGGACACCCGAGAGAACTGGCTTTTGAGGTTTGTATCGGTTACCATTTGTGTTCAGCTGCGTGGAACAGAAATCCGAGCAGAGTTGCTCTTTCAGCCAGGGGTTTTTCTTTCTCTTATGCAACAAGTCCGGCAGGCACAGGCACAGTGCAGTGTTGGTAGAGTAGTTTCGTACTGTCACCAGGGAACCAGGCTTCCTCTGTCTCTGTCTGTCTGTCTGTCTGCCTGTCTCTCTCCATCTTCTTTAGAATGAGGCTTGTATCTTTGTGCTTAGGGCTTCATGGTTACAAGAGGGCTGCACCCCCACCCCCCAATCTTCACATCAGCATTCCAGGTAGGATGGAAGATCTGATGAAACAAGAAGGGCATTCTAGTGACTTCTGTGCTCTTTACCAAGCTTCTACAAAAGCCCCGCCCAGAATCTGGACAAAGTGGCATTACACAGAGGTCTCGAGCGCAGCAGAGTCTGGGGGAATGATGGACAGTTTCTACCTGCCTGCCACAAGAGAGGGCCCCGTGAGTACAGGAGGAGGAGAAAGAGGAGACACAAGTCAAGCCATCAGGGTCGTGTGCAGCATCCATCCACCCTTTGCTTCTGTCTTCAGCAGGTCAATTCTAAAAGCAAAACAAAATAAAAACAAAGCAAAACGCAAACCTTTGTGGTCGATAGAAAATACAAATTCTAAGCCACCAGGCCCTGGGGCTCACAGCCCCTAGCAAACATGCTGTCGGTGCCTGGCCCCCGTGCCTGGGGCCATGGGCACTCTTGGGGATGGCGGGCTCCTGTCAGGACGGTCCTTGGCTTAGTCACGGTACCCTGCCCAAGAGTCACCAGTCCGAAGCTGGGGAAGGACACAAAAGCCCTCTCCCATGCAGTGCCTGGCTCCTCTGTCCTCTTGGCTCCCTTCCCAGGCATCCTGAGAAGCCACAACCGTAAATCACGCAAGCACAATCTCTGTCCCTTGCTGTGCTTCTAAAGCCTCAGTCCCTGGTGTCCCGGGTCACCTGGGCAGCTCTTACTTCTCCTAAGGGGTTTGCTCTAGCACCTGCCCCGGTCCTACCTGTTGCCCCTGGTGAGCTTGGCTTGGCTGGCGGTGTGGGCATCTTCAGCTTCTACCTGGTGACTTGTGACCTGCTGTTCAAGGCAAATGTTCTTAGAAATGACAGTTTGCATCATTAACCCCAGGGCGTGTTTGAAGGCGCTTGTCCTGTGTGTATGTGTTCCTCTGCCCTGTGGCAGTGGCAGCTGGTATTTATAGCTGGGTCCACAGGGCCATTCTCACATGGCTGAAGTGACAGCCTCCCATGGACTCTGTTTTGTTTTCGCTCTGCGTTTACCCCAGAAGCACTGGGGTCTTTCAACCCCCTGTACCCAGAACCGCCCCGAGCAGCCGCCCCAGAGGAGTTACATAAACTTACCACCTCACAGGCATGAAGGGCCTGCTGGGGAGACCTGTGGGTGACACTGAGGGACATTGTCCCCCCAGAGTCTGCTTCCATGAAACCCAGGGAAGGTGAATTCCTAAAATCACCCCGCAATCCTCTTGCATATGTGTGCTCTTAGAAAGAAAGCCATTTTCCCTCCCATTGTTTTTCTGTGCTTTTAGGACTGTGTTGGGCTTCTTGGGTGGTTGTGTGTTTGTCCAGGTCCCTGGGATCCTTGGGGTGGCAGATTCCCAGGCTGGCTTTCTCTGGTGGCTTCAGAACTCGTAGTTCCCTAGACCAGGCCTAGGTGCTCTTATTCCTTTTTTTTTTTTGGTACCAGGAATCGAACTCACAACCTCATGCTTGTCAGGCAAGTGCTTGAGCTGCTGAGCTAAATCCCCGGCCCTTGGGCATGATTCTTGAGGACTTGGTGCGCTTCCTGAGAGCTTTATGCTGCAGAGGCTGGGGGACCCCAGACTCCTGTGCAGCCTTCCTGGAGGCCTGGAGGCCTGGGCTAGACAAAGAGGACAGCCCGAGCCCAGCTGAGTATGCAGGGAAGGGGCAGGAACTGGGCTCAGCTGCACTGTCCTCGTGTCTCCTGCTGCCTGGCTGAGCCCAGGGCTGTCGGACCCTCTGCAGCTGGTTCGCTACACCAAGAACTCTACAGATTCTTCCTGTTCTGGTTCCCCCAACCGTGCCCACTGCTCCTGCAGGCCCACTGTGTGCCAAGCTCTGGGTACAACATGTCTCAGTCTTGCTATAGCACTACAAGTGGCTGGGAGCCCATTTTACAGAGGAGGAGACCAAGGTGCTGAGAGTTTCTGTGACCTGCCTGGAGTCACTCAGTTAGTTAGTGGCACACAGGGGATTTCAAGTAAGGCGAGCCTGACCCCAAGACCTATGTTCTCTGAGCTGCACCTGGTAGATTGTCGACCAGCACCTCTTGTGACAAACTCGACCACTACCTGTGTAGCTTCTGCTGTGTTTGCGCTGGCTTCAACAAGAAGAGATATTCAGGCTTGTTCAGGGTCTGCCGCCTTGGTCCACGAGGTGGACAGCAACCTCTGATGGTCGGATCAGGGCGGCTTCTGCAGTGCCAGTCACTTAAAAACTATTGCAACCAAAGTCCTCGGTTCTGCTGCGAACACACCGTCACCTCCCCACTCCCTCCTGTGAGCGCCAGAGGCTTTTGGAACCCAGGCTGGAGCCAGCAGCTTATTAGCCCTTGTCCTGGTTCCAAGATTCCCAAAGACACAAGAATTCCTCACTGAAAAGCCAGGCATTCTTGGGGAAAGCGTGTATCACCCAGGCAATGAGCTTCCGCACATTGGGAAACAGGATTGTGGTCCCACCCAGGAAAATAAGTGTGGGCCTCAGTGCCAGAGGGAAGTAGATTGTCTGCTCCCCCCAACACCCCCTCTTCGGCCACCACCCCCTCTCCAACCACAAGCGGGGAGTTTGCCTTCCGGGTTCATCCAAGGGCATGAACTGCATGGCATTTTCTTCTGGATGGAGAGCGGCACAGAGGTGGATTAGGGTGTGCGGAGTGCATGTGTGTGTACACGTGTGTGCGTGTGTGTGTACACGTGTGTGCATGTGCGTGTGTGTGTACACATGGTTCTTGTCACACAGACCACTTTCTGTGTAGTTGATCAGCCTGGACCATGAACTGCACATGGATCCCTCTAACTGAGATTTTGGGGTGGGTGTGGGTCCCCTAAGAATGAATGGTAGACAGGGAACCAGCTGCTCTTGCCCGGGGAGGAAGCGACTCCTTCCACTCGGGGCGCTCAGCTTACTGGGGTGGGGGGGTGTCTTGGTCTGTACAGAGAGAATCTGCTCAGGAGCCTTTAGCAAACTGCACAGGCAAATCCACAGTTAGGACGAGAACCAGGCCCACGGCCAAGAGGAAGTGCGTGAGTTGAGTGAGCAGAAGATGCGGAGAGGGTTATAATCAAGAAAAGCTTTAGAAGGAAATGAAGTTGAAAAAAAAAAAAGAAAAAAGAACTTTTCCTCACAATTATTAAAAAAAAATCAGGTTTATGATAGAAAATGCCTAGAAGCAGAAGATAAAGCTGCAGTCAGCTTACAAGTCCATCCCTGGAGGATGAAGGAGGCTTAGATCCTTCGGTCTGTCCTCCTCCTGGCCCCCAGCATCCCTGCTGGCCATGGACCACTCATGGGAAACGTGCCTTCCCAGTTCAGTTCCCCTTTGGCCAGAGCAGTCCTGGTCTTTTCTCGCCGCATGCGTTTTTAAGGAGGGTTGAGTGCAGACTGTAAGCACAGATGTGAGGCAGCCTTGCATCCTGGCTTGATCCCCTGCTTAGAATCACCACGTGTGCACGGCAGGGGGGACACTTGGAGCTGGGTTTGGAGCTGGGTCCCTGCAAAGGGGTCTCGGGAATGGCTTGGTAAGAGAAAAGCTCACAACTTGAGGCGAAGGGCCCTAAAACATGGATGTGATCCAAGCCCGGTAAAACCACCGGGTTACCCCATGGCATGGAAAAGCTTGCAAACGAGGAGGGTCTGAAGTTCAACCTCATGGCTCCTGCATGAGTTGCGGGCAGCTGTGCAGCAAGCTCCTGCCCTTCTCCTTGGCTCGGTCACCCTGGCATGGAACAGCGTACCTGTGTCTTCACTGAGCCCTGGTGGCAGGTGGGCACTGTAAGCAATGCTTGCTTCCCAGACCATTGGTTTTTACAACTTGGAGATGCTGTTGCTTTGAGCTCTGCGCTGCTGATTTGGAAACTGTGAATCAGGGCAATTCAGAACCAGAACCTCAAGCAAGGTCTACATTGTTCAGCAACAGGGCTGTCTCGTTCAGACTTATTTATCACTCTTCTGACCACTGCCTGAAGGAGGACATCCCCTGACCACACGCTTCTCACTAAGACTCTCCAAAGAACAAGCAAGTTTCCTGGCGCTCCAAAGCAGAGGACCGGCCACATTTACCCAAGGGAGGGTGCGCGGTGCCTGAGCCCTGCTGTCCGGTTGGGGGAAATCAGTAACGCTGCTCTCAGTCTGTATCGCTCAGCTCTTCCTCCAGGAAGTCTTCCGGGTTGGATCCCACAGGACACTCTCCCTCCTTTCCTTTGTTCTTTTCAGGATGAGCCTGCTCCAATTTGAAGCCACTTAGTAGCTGATATGGTGACCAGATGTCACCGGGGGGGGGGGCCCTCGCTTAGAGAATCAAGATGAATGAGGCTCAATCTGCCTCCTGCAAATGGAGGGCAGTGGTTTGCAAATAGTTGGGTCTTTGGGGTTCTAGGATGGGCAGCATCATAACCCCGTAGGAACTAGTTAGAAAGGCCAGTTTCCAGGTCTGTCAGTCCCGGCCCTCTGGGGGCTACAGCCCAGTGTCAGGGCTTTATCGTGCTTGCGCGGAGACCCTGGCACACCCTAACATCTGAGCATTTCAGGTCTCAAGATTCCCAAGGAAGCGGTGTTGGTTTTTCACATCCGCTCCTGCTCCTGGTGCCCATTCCCATTGAATGAGTTAGGGTGATTAATCTGGGCCACAGACAGAGCGGGGACTCTGGAGCCAGACCCTTGGGTTCACCCATTGTGTGGGCACCCCTGAGTGAGTGGCTCCGATTCCCTCTGCCTGCACCCCGTGTCCCTTGCAGGCGATAACGGGGCTGCTGTGATCATCACGAGGCGAGCATTCGAGCTTCACCTGGCCCCACAGAGCGAGGTCTGGCTAGCGTCTCATGCTGCGAGGTTTCACGCAGAATAACGCTGTTTTCCCTCTGTGGACTCAGATGTGGAATTTAGCCCCAGTCTGACTTACGTGTGCATGCACACACACACACACACACACACACACCCCATTTGCACACAGGGCTTTATAAACACGGTAAACTAGAAGACGGTGTGGGAAGACCAATGGTGGTGTTTATATTACAACAGTGCAAACTGTCCCAAACGGGACACTAGGGATCCTTGTTCTAAAAGAGATGGCTCGGCCAAAAGTCAATGCCGGTTGGCTTTCCTTCTCTCTCCACAGCAACCTGAGCCACCTCCTCCCCATTTTATCATGTGGGAGCCGTCCACTCTGTGTGTCACTCCAGGAAGCCCCGTATCTCCACTTTGCAAATCCAAAGGCAACTTCTCCGTAGTGGGCTCCATGGCTCTGCTCCCCAGGCTGGCTCCTCCCCTGCGGCAGGGCCCAGGAGTGGTGAGACCTTGTAGTTCCCTGCAGTTATCAACCGTGCTACGCTGCAGAATGCTTCCGTGCCTCAGCCAGTTTGGGCTCATCTGTGTCTGAATCTAGTTTTTTCCACAGAAGCACATCGCTCTGTGAATGGGCCTCCTGTCCTTCCTTTAAACCTGCACACCCTTATAACTAGGGATTTAGTTTCAGCCGGCATTTCTCCACCTTGGTAGGAGGCCAGAGAATTCATTCTTGTGCAGGGCTGGCTTGTGCATGGTGGCAAATTCAGGGCATCCATGTCCTGCAGCCAGTTGGTGCTGGTAGTATTCCCTAGTTGAAATAATGCAAACCATCTCTAGAAATTGCTGAAAGCTCTTGGGGGTGAGGAAAGGGGTGGGAACCACCACCAATTGAGAACCACTGGTCTAAACTAAATTCTTCCTTTAGTCTTTCAAGTCCCTTTCATCTGATTCTGCTCCAGAGTTTATCTCTGCAGTGTTTAAAATCAGAGGAGTGGATGTGTGCATTGATGATACAGATAGAGTCCCAGCAGCCTGGCACAGTCAGGGAGCAGGAGAAAGACCTTTCTGTTGTTTTAAAGCACTGGAATATGATTGTGTTACTGCACCTAATCTCACTTACGCCCTTGGAAGAGCCGGCTGTTTGTCTGAGACCTGAGGTGCGAGAGTATGAACAAGACATCCAGAAGAGAAACACAGCTATAAAAGGCTTTCAGTCCTTTCCCATCCAGTGCAGCTAGCCCAGTCAGCGCAGCAATGCGCTTAGACCTGCAGGCCTCCTTTGTCGTGGGGGAGGTCGTGGAAGGAGATAGTCTCCCAAGGAAACTTCCGTGCCGTGTGGTGCTGTTTCCCGCCACAGCTACACACACACCCTTCCTGCATTGCCCCTCCTTATTTCCAGTCCCCTCTCTGGTCCTCTTGTCCTTACAGCAGAAAATCACACAAGACCCAGGGATGGCCTTTGGTTTTTGGCTTATAAATACTCATCATCTCGTTTCTGGTAGCAAGATTTTTTCTTTTTCTTTTTTTTTTAGGTCATGTTTAACATTCTTGTTGCCGTAGTGGAAACTTTTGTTCTTTGGCGAGCTTCCCATTCCAGGCGCAGGTCAGATTGTTCTGCAGAACTCTAAGCATTTTCTAGGGAAGTTTCGCCAGTGAGATTGCACCTCTGATGCGTTTACACGGCTCTGGCTGGAGCCGGGGCTGAGACTCGCAGGACCCGGGGGGCAGACTGGGGAAGAGCTGCGTGCCTGGAGCTCCCAGCGCCGGGACTGACTCTATCTCCTTCCACGGCCTCTTCCATGACAGAGGACATGCAGGTCTGTCATAGTTATTTTTCTCTTGTTGTTGAGACAAAAATATGTGACACCTAAAGTTAAAGTGGGAGAGGTTTATTTTAGCTCACAGTTTGTAGAGGTTTCAGTCCATAATCGGCTGGCTCCAAGGCAGCGGGGGCTGGCAGAGGGATATTGTAGAGGAGAAAGACTTTATGGCGGGGCAAAGCAACAAGGGATGACCACAGCTTGTTTTTTTTTTTAAATCTTTTGTAGCTTATCTAGGTTATGTAGAGCGGGTAGCACTCACACCCTTAATCTTAGTGCCCTTGATCTTATCATTGTATCGTGAATTAGTTTTAGTGTCACACACTCTAGATCCAGTCTCGTCTGAGAAAGGTCTAGGTCTATTTCTGGGTTCACTTGGCAGAATGCACTGGAATGGGAATGGGATTGAAATCCTCTTGTGGTTCTATTGTTTTTCTCCGTGTCTCTCTTGCACCCTGCCATCTCAAGTCTAAGATGAACAGCCAGCTCTTCGGTCAGTGAGATTATGCGTGATAATGCACAATCCTCATGTTCCAGTGTTTACAATAGAATTCTACTACTACCTGTCTATCCTGGGTCCACAGAGGGGCTCTACCTGCCTGTTATAGTCACTTGGCATCCTAGACTGGCAAAATAGGTGCCATGTTGCATGTCAATGATTGCTAAAACAGGTGGAAGGAGCTTGATCTTGCCAATTAAAAACTCTAGGCTTCTGAGAACTTATGTCTTTGTCAGGGTACTCCAGAGAAATAGAAGCAATAGAACCTATCTACCTACCTACCTTCCTTTCCTTTTCCTCTTCTCTCCTCTCCTTTCCTCTTCCTTCCTTTTTCTTATCCATCCATCCATCATCCATCTACTCATTATCCATCCATCTACCCATCCACCCATCCATCCATCCATCCATCCATCCATCCATTTATCCATCCACTCATCCATCCATCTAGCCATCTACCCAACCACCCATCCATCCACCCATCCATCCACTCATCCACCCAGCCAGCCATCCACCCATCTATCTGGATTTATTTTAAGGAATTGGCTCCGCCCTCTGCAGGGGAGGCCAGCAAGCTAAAGATCCAGGAAAGAACTGGGGTTGTAGCTCGAGTCTGCAGGCTGTGCGGGGACAGAATTCCTCCTTCCATGGGAAGCCTCGGTCTTTCACTCTGATTAGATGAGACTAATGCACATAATAGAGGAGAATCCATTGTATTCAACATCTACTTACTAAATATTGATCTGTCCCAAAACCAAATACCTTCACCGCGACATCCCACATCCGGCCCCATAGCTCAGGCGTATTGACACATAAAATGTTTAACCACAAAACTGTCTACTCTTAGCTCAGGGACCAGAAATAACTCATGTGGCCCCCAGTAAGACACAAGCTCCATCTGGTCTGTTCCTGGAACAGGGAGCGGGACCAATGATGTTTGACTAAGCACCAATAATCAGCACAATTGTAAATAATTGTATCTGAGGACGGAAAAAATGTACCAATTCATTGTGGCTATTCCGGGGTTTTCTGCTAAGTCAGCGCAGAAACGGCCCGACCTGTGGATGGACACGGACCAGTTTGGAGCACTGCTGCTAAACTCCTTCCTCTGCTTTACCTCCATTGTTTTCTTTCTAGCCTTTTTCTTCCTGAGTTAGTAGATTCAAGGTTCATTTGGATCTTTGTTATCACTGCAAAATGCTTTGCAGATGTGGCCTTTGCGGCTTCCTTTGGGTGCCATCGCTCGGAGTTGCCCTTTCTCTTGCTTGGATCTGGCTCATGGGAAAGGTTGCAAGAACTACTTGTCACTTAGCCACCATCTCCCAGGTCTTTCTGACAAGTCCCTTCCTGCCCTGGGCTCTCGCTTTCCTGGTTCTGTAGCAGACATTTGAGCCATGTGACCCACCAGGTTCCTCCTGGCCTGGTGTTACTCTCACCTTTTGTCCCTGCCCTCCCCTAGTGGTCCCCAACAGCAGGACTGCGCCATGGCTACCTGGTTGTGTCCAGCCGGTGCTGTGTAACAGGGTTTCTGTCATGAAGCCCAAGGCGGCAGAATTGGACTGGGTTTTAACTGCAAGCCGTGGCCTCATTAGCACCTTGACCATGGTGCCTTCAGTGGCTGAGAGAATATGTATTGTGTCCCAGCTGGCAGGCACTGTCCCCATGCCCGCTGGCCCTGAGCCTGGCTGGAGGGGAACTGAGGAAAGGGTGTGCAGGGGGGACTCTGGGGGACACACAGAGGGCAGGGGCAGGGGCAGGGGATGGGAACAGTGTGGCCCAGCTGAAACCAGGGCAGAGAGCCCGGCCAGCCCTTCCACGCTGTCTACGCAAAGCTAAATTCCAAAGAGCATGGTTACAAGGACTTCAAGCAACACGAAGTCCTTCCACGACAAGCGCTGGGCACTGCCGCTTCCCCCCCAGGCCAGCTGGCGATGGTGTTCAGATGAGAAGATGGATGAGGGAGTGACACAAACTTCTCACAGGATAATAATCGCTATTATAAATGTGTTTGCTACTAGGTGCCAGGCCCAGAAGAGTAAAAAAGACACTGAATTAACTAGAGTGCAGTGTGATGCCGGCTCTGCTAGCGTGCTCTGCCTGGCAGCTGAGCGGTTCAGTCTTCAGTGACACAGTGAGAGCCTGGGAATGCAGGCAGCAGACGCGCTTCTCACAGGTCTGGAAGCTGGCAATTCCACGAGGAAGGGGTCAGCAGGTCTGGTGCCTGGTGAGGGGGACTCTCTGGTGCACGGGTGGCTATCTTGGCACTGTGTTCCTACCTGTCTAGCTCCCTTGAAATGTTTGAGTAGGAGAGAGGAAGTAGAATCTTTTCCTTTTCCTTTTTTTTTTAACTTTATTTTAGAAATGTGAGGCAGCTTTCTAGGGTCTCTTTTACAAAAAGGGCACAAATTCTATTCACCAGGGCACCTTCCTTATGACCCAGTCACCTCCCAAAGCCTCTCCGCCTCATCCCATCATATTGGGAGTAGGAGGGAGTCACAGGTAACGCTTGCAGGGACTCAGAGGAGTGAGCAAGCAGTTCTTCCGGAGGGGAGGAAGGCTCCCTAGCAGTAAGCACGGCTGTGCCTGGGCTTGCGGGACGCCTGTCTTTCTGGAAGGGAGCGCGGCAGAGGCCGGCTGTGCTCTTCCTGGGTCCTGGAGGGCAGGTGGGCAGAGTGAGCGTGGGGAAGCTGCAGAGAGAGCTGGCGATCCAATTATGAAGGCTTTTGAACCCTAGAGGGGGAATTTGAACGTCACTGCATTTTGCTTTAAACACTAGGGTTTTAAAAACTTTCCACTTCCATTTTTGCTGAAAAAAAAAACTTTAAAAAATTTATCATTATTATTTTTTTTAAAACATGCCTCTAGTTCTATACTAGGGAAACTCAAGGTCAAGTGGGTTTCATCGCAGCTCTGGCTCCGATGTCTTTCTGCCCCTCTGCATTTCCACAGCGAGCCCATGCAGCTTCTTGTTCTAGGCTGACTTGGTTTGTTCTGTTTTGGGGGAAGGAAGGGTGATTCTATCCTTTTCCATTTTTATTTCTCATTAGCACGTGCAGGTACAGGCATTACCTTCCCCGTGTGGAGCTGGCCCGCAACCCCCGCACATCCTAATTCTTTCCCCTTCCCTCCCTCCCTCCTCCCCTTCCTCCTCCATTTTTTGTTGCTTTTCCTATTTGCAAAAGACTTGTCTCCCTATTTCCTATCATTTATTTTGCTCTTTGTTTAGAGTTTGGGTTTTTCATATAAGGAAACCATGCAAGATTTAAGCTTCTTTTACATGTTTGAGTAGGAAATAGGCAGTGAACTTTCTGTTTTTGTTTTATTCATAAAAAGTAACTGCTTATTTTAGAATGGGGAACATATTTAAAAAAAAATACCCATGAAGGTAAAAAGATAATTCCTCCCTTCAGGAAATGTGAGTATCAGCCATGGGATGAGGAGGTGTTTCCTTCCTGGGAGTCTTTTCAAGACCTTTCTGTCTTGAAGGTCTGAGGCGTGGTGGCTGTCTGACCCTGGTGGCTGTCTGAGCAGCAGTTGAAGGTTGACATAGGTGTGGTTTTCTTGGATTCTCCCCAAAAGTGGAGGGGCTGAAATCCAGTCATTCACCTTTGTCGAAATCCTAACTTTTCTACTCACATCCTGTGAGATTGGCAGTTTATGCTTTCCGGGCCTTGGTTTCCTCATCTTTACAATGGGAACAACAACAACAGTACCTAGTATCTCAAGTTTCTGCCAGGCCTGAGTCGTTGTCCTGCAGAGCACTGGAGACAGTGTCCTGCACACCATCCTAGCTCATTGACGTTTGTCCCCAGGTGAGTTGCTGCCCTCTGGCGGGTCCAGCTCTGTTCACGAGTGGCAGGTGGCATCCTGCCTTGGGGAGAGCCGTTCTGCCTCAGTTTCTCACGAGTCAGGAGGGTGGGTGAGCTTCACCTGTAGCACCAGGCCTCACGCATGCTCAGAGCTTTTCCCTGGAGACTACTGGTTCATCATCCTCCAACTCCATCCTCCCCAGCATTTCCATCCAACCCCCCTTCTCCCCTGGGGCTCTGGGGAGGCCGCCCCTTTAAGAGAGAGCCTATACTCTGACTCTGAGGCCTGCCCTGCCTGCTGTGGGGTGTGATAGGGGCTGCAGCTGGGACCCTCCTGGGCTGGATTTGAGGGTGGAGTCTCTGGGGGAGGGGCTTGCTGCGAATCATTAAGTGCATGTCCCGGAATCCATGCCCACAGAGGGACTCTGTCCCCAGCCCCCTACAGTGGCCCTGGGACCTATGAGGATCATTCTTGAGGACTGAGCTCAGGATCCCTAAAAAAGAAAGCAGGGAGGCAGCTGGATGGACTTGGTGAGTGATAGCTCCCCCTGTCCCTCCCTGCTCCCTGGCTTGCAGACTGCAGGCTTCTGAGGAGCCCTGCTTGTTCTTTTCCGTGTGGTCCAATGGGTGAAGCCCGGAGGGAGGCAGAGGTGGGGGAGGGAGGCCCAGTGGTTAGGGAACCTCAGACTTGGACTTGGGGATTGTCCTGGCCCTTTCTCCCAGTGGCTGTTACCCTTGAGGGTTGACATCTGGACAGTGCTGGAGGCTGGCCCAAGAAGGAAAGGAGGGGGAGCCAGATATCATTTTTCTCCCCCTCATCTGGAGAAAAACAAAGTGTGGTCAGTGAGGGCTGCTAGCAAAGATGCCTGAGGCCAAGTGACATTTGCAGCCTGAAGGAGAAGTCAGTGACCCTCTGAGCGTCTCTCAGCCAGGGATCCAGGCCAGATCCTCTGCATCCTGGGGTGAGGGGACAGACTGAACCCAGACTCGCTCCCGGGGTCCCAGAAAGGTCTGTTATCCCCTCAGACTGGAGGCCGCTGCCCATGAGCGGTGCAGGCTGTGTCACGGAGGAAGGGGGTAGGCTCTGCCCAGGGCCGGGAAGAATGGAGGCCTTTTACTGCTGCAGCCTGGGAAGGCTGCCTGGGGGGAGGCCCACGCTGCCCGCAACTGGCAGAAGAGGGAATAGGGGAGAGGTCTGTCCCACAGGAAGAGGGGTACAGAGCCCGTATCCCCAACCTCTGCAGAGCAGATGGTTCCGCCAGCTCCATTTCCTGTGGCACAGATAAAGGTGAGTTCCTTGGCCTTGAAGGCCCAGGTGAGCTTCGGAGAGATGGGCCCTGTACCAGGCAGGCGACCTCCCACGGAGGAGGCTGCATGTGAGAGCCTCTGCCCTGGCATTGCCCTGGGGCCATTCTCTGCCGCCTTCCGCTCTGACATATGCTCTTTCGGCTCCTACTTTACCAGGCTCTGGGCAGGGGATTTACCACAACAGAAAGCGAAAGGGTGTGAAGCACTGGAAAGCTGCCTTGCGCGTGGGAAAGAAGCCATCCTTGCAAAGTGACAACAGTCATTGCCATTTACTCTATATCTCCAGCACACCCAGTCACTCTGCCAGGGGCCTGCCGTCTCACTGGCTGCTCGCAGGAATTTTTGGGGATTTTTTTTTTTGAGTCATGAATAATTTTGTAAATTTTACCAAAGAAGAAAGTCAAGACTCAGAGGTTGAGGATCTTGTCTGAGGACCCAGAGCAGCTAGATGGCAGGAGGGCCAGAACTTGAACCTCTTCGTTCGTGTAATCATGCTTCCGTTTGGTCAACAAAGGTAACGGATGGCCTCCCGTGTGCCACCCATGTGGGGCCACCAAAGATACAGAGGGGACCCAGGCCGAGAGAAGCCCATGCCAGCCCGACTCCCCCCCCCACCCCCCGTCTGGAGTCTTCCACTCTAGGGACCCTTGTGGGGAGTGCGGGAATATTTTCTCCCCAGTCTGAGAACTCTGCTGGGGAATTTTCTCTTCCTTGAGAAACGTTACATTTTGTTTTCATTTTAATAATAATCTCAAAATTCTGAAGCAGATGCATGGCCACTGTACAACCTCCGATGGGCATGAGCTTTGAGTCTCTGAGGTTCCTGGTCTGCAAAATGATACTGTTCAACTTTTAAATGCTCTGCTTCTTAGGCGAGGGCTCCACTGTGTGCTCCAAAGGTCCAGTGGCTCAGACACCAGGGCGACCACTGGAAGGTACAGGCACTGGAAGGGTGTCGGATGAGGATGTGTTTGGACATCCTTTCTCTTCGGGGCAGGCTGGACTTCTGGGGCGAAGCAGGTTTGAACATTCCAGCTTCCTGGTCTCAGGCTGAGGGTGGACCCAGGCCAGAGACCTGAGAGGATTGGGCAAGTCAAGGGAGAAGAGCCCTGAATCTGAAACCAGGCTCCCTGCTTCTACCCCAGCATCTCTGACTCCCAGAAACCTTTGCTCCTGTCTGGGACCTTGCAAGGGGAGCACGGGCTTCCCCAGAACACTGTGCAGTTTGCTCCCAAATAGTGGTGTCCCCCCAGTCCCTCACCACTTCTGGCCTCTGTAGAGGCAGGGCTCAGCTGTTAGGTGGGACAGCCGTAGCATGGCCCTGACGCAGGCAACTATGGAGGGTACTGCCATGGAAGGGACACTGTGCAGGTCTGGTCTTTTGAGCTGGGCAATCACAACCTGTTCTGAACCAGATATCCCGCCGGTGCAGGAGGTGGGAGACAGGAAACTCAGGAGCTGTCCTCCGCTTCCTCATTGGTTTCCCTTTCCTGTTGGCTCTTGGGTCTTGCCCCTGGGCAGCTTGGGGGTGACCGATTTAAGCGTGATACTCCAGGGTGTCAGCTGCGGCCTCAGCTGATCCTGGGCAGTCATCTTGCCTTCCTTGTCCATCTTCTACGTTAGTCTGCAAGCATTTCCTGCAAAGCTCGAGACAGTACATCTTTGGGGGTTTGGGGATCACAGATTTCCCCCTCACCATCAGGTATGTGCTGTGTTGCAGTGACCGTGGCCACAAAACCAGGCAAGGGCTGAATCTGGCTTTCGGGCCACAGTTCACCAACCTCTGACCCCAGCAGAGTCAGCTGCTATGGAAGAGCATGGCCACCTCCCTGTGGGCTGCTTGTCCCCTGTGGGTGTGTCCCCTTGTGTCCCTGAGCCCCCTCTAGCCCACTGCCCTGCCTTTTGTCAATACACAGCCCCTGTCCCTGCCTCCTCTCTGCTCCTCTACCAGCTCTGCATCCCATCTGCTCTTAAGCACCCAACTCTGTTGGGGTCAAATGTCCCCCTTCCTGTCCTCTGAGTCCCTCTCTACCTCTTGCTCCTTACTCACATGGCGATTTCTTCCTCATCTCTGTGACTTTGTCCCTTTGTCCGGATCTCATTAATGACCCTGTGACACTACAGCTCAGTTATCTGTTTCTAACTTTATCTCCCCAAGGGCAAGGATGAGTGGGACTTTTCTATCCCCACTGCCTCCCTCACCCCGGCCTCCACCCCTGCCAGGAAACATTGTTGGCATAACCCCCAGTGACCTCTCCCTTTGTCCCCAGCAACCCATGCTGCAGCAGGGGGCGGTTTTGGGGTCCAACTGAGCCATTTTAGGAAAGCAGAATCCCATCACCTGTCGGGCAGTGGAGTGTCCTGTAGCTAAATCCATCTGGGTCCTGTAACCTGAGACTGCCCAGCCCCTGCATCCCACCATCAAGTGCCCTGTTTGTTTTGACTTCCCCATGTGCAGGGCATGAATGATCCAGATTTCAAAGCAAGAATTTTTTGTAGTAGCTACTGAAGGCCAGATCCCCGCTAGCTCCTGGGCACCCATGTTAGCATTTCAGTTAATTAAGAAAACAAAGCCCAATCACTGACAGTCCTGGCCTGCAGATTTGATCCAGGATGGAGGAGTTTGTGCCAGCATGCATGGAGGACATGCTGGCACAGGGGAAGGTGTGAGCCAGGGACCCGCTGGTGTCTGCTCAGCAAGAGGATTGCTGGGAAGTCATGTGGTCAGGGAGACAGCTCTCTAGGCCGCTTGTGCTCCTCTGTCCTTCTCCAGGATGTTTTTGGAGTGGGCAGAGTTCATGGAGAAAGGCCAGCTGGGGAAAACAAGAGAGGAGAGACAAAAGAGAGTTTCTTGGGACTTGCTAGACTTTCCCAGAAGTGGGTTATCAGAACCATCTGGCTGCTAGAGCAGAGCTAGAAGAGGTGATCTGGGGGTAGCCTTGGGGTAGGTGACCTGTCACTCATGAGGAGGAGGCTTGCTCGGGGCTGCTGCCCATCCATGCCCAGCCTTGGTGTAAATTCACCACAGATTTTGGTCTTTAAGGGAACAATAGTGAACCTCACTGCTGGGAAGCACCCCAGATCTGCCTAGAGCATTTTTCTAGACCTGGCTGTGCATTTATAGGAATGCCCACTGTGACCATTAATCCTGATATGTCAACTTAATTGCATTATGAGTTACCTAGCGGATCAGTAAACACACCCCTGGTTATGTCTGAGTGGGTCACGGAGGCATAACCTTGGGGACTGTGTATGTTCCCTTACCCATTCCTCTCTGGCATTGACTGTTCCCCTGCTCTGCTGCCTGGGCACCATGAACTTTACTCTGTTCCACACCCCTTCCATGATGTTCTGCCTTGGGGCCAGCTGACCATGGACTGAATCCTTGAAACCGTGAGCCAAATGTAACTTCTCCTCCTATAAGTTGGTGATACTAGGTTTTATGTCTCAGAGACAACAAAACTGACTACTACACCCCACTGCTCACCCACTTTCTATGAAGTCCCAAGGAGGAGACAGTGGCCTCTACTACCAGCATCAGCTAAGGGTATCATTTGGCAGGTGTAACTGAACCCAGGGATTTGCAGGAACACAGGTAGGATGGGCCCTGTGTGCCCAGATCTGTGCCAAGTGTCTGCCTGTATATCCTCTCCCAGGTGCATGGGCCGTATGGATACAGTGTGACAGAGCAAAGTTGCTCAGTGTATGGTGGCCGGGAAGCAGAACTGGGGAACAGATCATCTCCTTGGATATGATCACTGTACCTCTTGGGTAGAAAGGGTTTGGAGAGAGACCAGGTCCTGCCTGCCATTGCTGGGCAGTCCAGGATAAGTCATTTGGGCCTTAGGAGTCCTCTTAACCATGAGAGATGGGGAAGATGCCCCCTTTCCTGTGTGATGAAGTGTGGCTGTTTGGTAGATACTAGATTGGGAGTGTCATGCCCTTCCCCGTGGGACTTCTGTCTTGCTCCAGCTGCTACCCACAGGCTCAGGACCGGCTGCTCTGAGAGACTACGGGGCTAAATCACAGACCCACAGCCGCTGTCTACTGCAGTGGGAGGGGAGGAGATGTGCACCGTGCCCTTGGTATCTGTGTGATTGCTCCAACTGAAGGCTGATTGGTGGCTGATATATTTTGACTTTTGAAAGCTTTCTCCTTACCTCTGTGAATCTCAGGCTCACCGCGAGAACTCGGAGCCCTCTGGAAAAAGCCAGGTTCTCAAAGGTGAATGTCTCTGTGTCTTCTGAAACTGCAGAGGAGAGTTTTGGGAAATCTCATCTCTTCTTCTATCTTTTGCATTGTCCAGTGACTCCTCGAGAGATTGGTCTGTAGCTCATGTAACCAACAATTCCTCCTTCTTGGAAACCACATCTGATAACATCTGACCTCCAAAATTCTCTAGCTCTGTACACCAGGCTGCCTTGTTTGCTGTCAGCTTTTGCTGATGATATGTCTCACTTTATGTTAGGGCCCTTTACATGTAGGAAATGCACAGGAGATGTACATAGGAAATGTACATAAAAATCAGCTGTGAAATATGAAAAATTGTACTGGTAGAAGTCAAGTAATGGTAGTAAGGAGGAGCACAGGTGTCCTAACTTCAACTTAGCAGATCTGCGAGTTTGGGGTGGCTGTTAGGAACACCTTTCCTTTTAAATAGGGGTGGAGGATTTTTTAAAAAAATGTCATACTTTAAAGAGACCATTGGGATACAGCTCAGGAGAAGCTGTGAGTTAATTTCTGGAATACTGGGGAATATCTTTGAACCACAACAAGGGAAGCAGTGTAGCTTGGGCCCACACAGTTCGCACTATTTAGGGGCTATATTCACTAATAAGTTTGGGGAGATTTCTCACTCTTATTTTTGTATTGCATTGCATTTGGTAGCTGTTGTTCCCCTACTTCTGCAGCCCACAGCAGAGGCTAAGGCGGCTCAAGAACCAGCCAGGGTTTTTCTGCAAGTGCTGTATTGTGGGAGAACAGAGTTCCGTGAGGCGAATTCCAGGATGGGGCTCTAGCTGGGGCTCTGGGAGGAGGGTGCTGTGGTCCTGGTGCTCTGGCTTGCTTCCAAAGCTTCTGCTTTCCCCAATGTACAATGCTCCAGGAAGTCCATCGCCAGTCGCATCGCATCGCATTGGAGAAAGGGGGTTGAGCTCTTCACACGCAGCAAGAGGAAGGAACGGCTGCGGAGGAGCCTGAGGGATGTTTCTCTCCAGAGACAGCTGAGTGGCTGTGTATGCGTGGGGGTGTGACAGTGCACTCGGGGCCCCAAAGGCAGTGGGGCAGGAAGATGCTCCCTAGGCCCTGTCCTTGGGGTCCCCAGGCTGGAAGAGCTTGCTGCTTGCTGCTCAGGGCCTTCTCCCTCTGTGAACTTCGCCCCCTGCGATAGCCTTGGTGTAGATGTAAAACCTCTTAACGAATTCCAGACCCAGTTCCAGAACCCAGAAAGGGTGAATCCCTCTCTGATGGACTGTGGGGTGACTTCTCGGATCTCATGTGCTCTTCCCAAGCACTACATGTCCTGCCCCTCACATTCTTAACTCTCCTACTTCCTGAGACTTCGTAGTTTGTATCCGGGATACACGGCCATCTTCAAGCTCAGCTCAAAGGTCACCACTTCTATGAAGTTCTCGAACCTTCTTCCTGTGCCTGTTTCAGGCAGGTGTGGTTCCCTTGCCTTTCTGACCCCCGTGGTCACACTTAGCCCAATATTTGGAAACTGCCGTTCTTCTCGACTCTTAGCAATTTATGAGTTTCTACAACGCAAGGATCTGGCAGGTTGAACTTTGCATTCCTCATTTGTCTTAGTCCATTTATACTGCTGTAAGGCTTAAACTTGTGTTCCTTCTGCCTCAGCCTCCCGGCATGACGGGATTCCAGGTGGCGCCATGCCCAGGGGCAGTTGGAATTTTTGTGAGCATCAGTGGGATGGGAGATGAAGCAGGCTCTCAGGATCAGTGGTGATCTCTCCTGCAGGCTGTCTGCTTGGTTATCCGGCACTCTAGTGCGTTGCCATGTACCTGCTATGTGTGGGCTGGTTCCCGGTTTGGTTACCGGGATTGCACACAGAACTCTGTCCTGCATAGGGCTTAGCTTCTAGTACATATCCCTGCAGACTGAGATGACAGCGCACTCCCTGCAGCCATTCAGAGCTGGGCTTTGGTGAGAACCCCCATTCCTTCACCATCTCCTACCTTCTCCCCAGGCGGGAGCACCTTGGCATCACCCTCTCGGTCTCTTGCCTCCCTCCTTGCCAGGTGCTTCACAGCTGCTCCTTTATGCTCTTGTCACACCTGTACAGCTCTCTGAAGGTCCTGCTGTCCCCTCCCCGCTGTGTCCTTACCCCATGCACGCAGTGCCTGGCACAGAGAGGGCTCAGAACTGCTGTGGGTGTTGGGTGCTGGGGAGGCCTGCCCTGGGTTTCCTGGATCTCATCTTCCCTCCTGTGTTGAAGACAGCTGTCAGCTTCTCTCTTTCTGGGTCAGTCTTGGGCAGGGCTGGCCTGCTGGGAAAGCTGCTGCTGAACTGAAGCATTGTGAGAAGCTGGAAAAGGCAAAGCCTCCACTTAGAGCCAGTGTCCTGCGGCGTGTCCTCTCTGTGACTTGGCTCTGCTAGGGTCATTTGACTTGGCACACACTGTCCCCCCAGGCCAGGGGGACAGGTGGACTCCAGGGCTGGCTGTGGGGCTCTGGGCCCAGATGCTTCTTGTGCTAAGGGCTGTGTTTTTCTCCTCCCAAGTGGGAATGCGGCAATGCCTAGGGACAGATCTGCCCCGCAGCTCTCGGGCTCAGGCAGCGTAACTGGGCCGGCGGGAGAGCAGGCCGCCAGGGAATAGCTGGGAAGCCAGTCTGGGCCTCGGGCCCACCTCCTCCCAGGCCAGGATGTGGCGTGGGACCCGGGCGTGCGGAGGTTCCCACCACTAGGTCCCTGCTCCCTACTGCTTCAGGCCCGGCAGTGTCTCCCAGCAGGAAGAAGGGGTGACTCCAGCTGCCTGGGTCAAGACCGTATCGGAACCAAGGCCTCTGGACAGGCACACACCTCTGACGTCCGCCTGCACCTGGACAGCTGCCAGGGCCCTGAAACCGCAACTTGTCTTGATTTGGGGGGAGAGGGGCCTGGATTAACCATTCCAGGGCTGCGTGTGTTGGCCCAATGCTGGTCCTCTCCCATCAGCCAAGGGCTGGGGTGGGCACACTCCCCATTACTTCCTGTGAACCCCGCAGCATGGTGGGAGCAGCATCCCCCGCATTTTCTAGATGAGTGAATTGGGACTCGTGGAAAAGAGCTTTCCTAAAGTAATTCAGTTAATAAGTTGAGCTGCGTGTACTCATTCTCTGTTATAAGGGCCTATCATGTGCTGGGGGGATTCTATTTATGGCAATGAATGCTGGACATGACTGCCCCATGGGCTTTTCATTCTTTTGGGAGAGAGATGACAAATACCCAGCCTTTACAGTGGGTGCGGATAGGTCTATTGGGAAGTGAATAAAGAGGAGGCAGAGGTAGATAGAGCCACAGAGGGCTCCACCCAGAAGACCTGATGGAGAGGAGAGGGGGTGCCCTCATCCACTCCCCGTGCCTGGAACTCGCCTGTTCATGGGGCGCTATTCACTAATTCAATCCCTATGATTACTTGATGGGGCAAATTGCTATTAGCATTCTCATTCTCAGATGGGGAAACTGAGGCACAGGGAGGTTGAAGAACTTGATAAACTTGACACCATGCTGGGACTTGAAAGTGGGAAGGCCACCTCCTGAGTCCGGGCTCCTCCCCGTGCCCTCCTGCCAAGGCAGCTGGGAGGTGGGAGGTGAAAGGTTGCACCAGACCAGACAGTGCAGCCCTGTGGCTCGGGGGCAGAATGGCTGCTGTGGGCATAGCGTGTCCCAGGCTGGGTCCCACTTCCGGGACTCTCCCCATCATTGGGTCATTCCTAATTATGCCACAGTCCCCTCACCTTGGAGGGAGAGAAGGGAATAAAATCCTGGCCATTTACTGGCTTTACCTCCTAGCGATGGGAAGGACTGCCATCGCCCTTACGGTCTGGAGAAAATACCATGGCTTCTTCTCCACCATTCTCCACACAGTCAATTCCCCTCTTTATTTGGAGACCTGTCTCTCTTCTTGTCCCAGGAGAAATAAGGCCCTGGGCAAGCACTGTGATTAGAAGGTACAGGAAGAGAAAGGACAGGGGGAAAAAATTAGTTGCTTGGATTTCCCAGGGACAAATATGTTGGGAAATATTTTAAATATTTTCCTCGTGAAATCCTCTCTCTGAAATAAGGCAGACTCCTGAGTTCTCACTCATTCTTTGTACCACGTGGTGAGCTGTTTTGCTCTTCCACTCCTGTCCCAGTCTTTTCACCAAGGAAGAAGCCAAGGGACCTTCTCCAGGTCTTAGGGCTAGTTAGTGGCGGAGCGAGGTTTGAATCAATGTTCTAGATTCATCATGTTCCTGAAGTTTTTTCTCCTGCCTCTGAGGACAGGGACTTGGGTGAAGGCTTGGGGAAAGGTTCTATAGCTGGCACTCAGTGACATGAGACAGAGTCCCTTGAGGAGTGTGGACAATCCCCCAAGAAAGGGCCTCGGACCTCCATTGGGATGACCAGATGTAAAACAAGGGCACTCGCATGTCGTTACAGGAAATCCACCTCTGCGCTGGTCTTCAGGTCCTCTGCCATCTGTATGTACGAGTGTGATCAAAAGATAGTTATATAAAATGTAAATAAAGTTTAAGTTACATAAGGTGTAATATAAAATGTATTACAGGAAAAGACACATGGCCCTGAATCCCCTCAGAGCCCTCCCAGTCACACCGAACACACTCGTCCCGTCCTCCTGGCCACGTTCGGAGGCAGCTCTGGAGTCCTCTTTCTTGAGTGTCTTTAGCGGTGCTGCCCTGGCTGCCTCTGTGTCCTGAACCAGTTCAAAATGTTTCCCTTTCCTGGAGATTTTGACATCGGGTGGCATCCAGCAGCGACATTCACTGTGGCTCTGATCAGACCGCACCAAGACACTCAGCGTAGAGGGCTTCCAACACTGCTTCAGGAGGTGAGATGGGTCGAGCCTCTTCAAGGTGAGGCGGGGAGCTCTGAGGGGGACTCATGGCAAAGTGTCTTTTGTCATGGTAAACTTTTTAGTTTATTAAACACACACCGTATTATACACATTTTTTTCCTTGATCGGCCCTGTAGGTGACTCCTGACATCCTTCTTTGTCCATTCATTTGGACACAGTGATTTTCGTTACTTGTTTGGGGGATCTGTGGGCAGAAGCATGCTGTGACAAACTTCTCCCCACCCTGCTTCCCTGGCATTGACCCGAAACTGTCTGTCGGACTCCCAATCCCCACCCTCTTTGTCTTCAGTAGCTGTTTTTCAGCAAATGAGAGTGTGGGCAGCGTTTGGAAACTCAGCGCTGGCCCCTGGCTGCACCGGAGTTGAAGGGGGCACCTGGAAGTCACCAAAGACTGCAGGGGCTCAGCTGCTGCTGCATGGCCTTTGGTTCTATCCCATGATCGGCATCACCCTACCGGCGCTGGAACACGGAATCCAAGCGAGGAGCCCTCTACTCATGCCCTGGGCCTGGGGGCATTCATTTCTTCAGAAGCGGCAGTGGCCTGGGCATTCTGAGAGGGAGGTGTGGCTGGGAGGGTGAGGACAAGGTCAGTGCGATGTCATTAAGATGACCCGGGAGTGCCAGGGACCAAGCCAACACCAAGGCTCAAATGCACACTTCCTACTTCTATAAACCAAAGCGCCAATGTTACCTCCACCGGGAAGCCCTCCCTGGGGTCCTCTTTAGAAAGAGCCTGCTGTGCCGGATGCCGATTGCTCTGTCCCACGACGCTTTGCTCCTGTCACTGCATGCTTCCTACCTTACAGTATGACTGTCTGCTCACGTGCCTGGCTCTCCCACCAGACCTGGAGCCCTAGAGCCTCAGGAAGGCATCTCCTCTCCTTCCCCCTCTCAGCGCCTGGCACATCCAAGCAGGTCGATAAATGAGACAGTCATGAAGTTAGATGCCCAGCACAGGGTCCAGGCACTGTCTGAGGTTGGTGTCCCCTCGGGGCTTAACAAACCTCTAAGGTCCCCTGGGGCAGAGTAGCACGGGGTCCTGCGATGCGTTATCTGTGCCGGAAACAGTGCAGATGTTTCCTTTGTGGATTTGCTGTGTGCAAGAGAACAAGCAGAAGACCCAGCTGCCTCCAGCCAGCAGCTGAGGCCTCCGCTGGTGTTAGAGAAGGGGCTCGCGGAGCAGAAGGGCTGGTGTGAACTCCCCTTGCCTGACTCCAAATCCAGCGCTCTCTGCTGTGTCTGCAGGGGGTTAAAGGGCTGTGCACGTTGAAACCCCAGGGTGTGCGGTGGTGCCTGGTCACAGGACAGGTGCTCAGTGACCACTTGGGGATCAATGAATGATTGAATGAACTTGTGGAGGAGGGACCTCCTGTAGTCCGGCGAAGTTACTGGAGAAAGCTCCAGGGATGGGCCCTGACCTGAGCTATGGAGAGGGCAGGGCCTGGCTTGGCAAAGATGGGGAGGAGTGCCTGTGGCTGGGTGATGGGGGGAGCCCGCTGGTGCCTTTCTTGTTTTGGGGAGTTTTGGTTTTGATGCTGGCTCAGAATGGCCATCTCTTGGGGCAGGGGGTGCTAGGGGGTGGTGGGAAGTCACACAGCCACACAGGCCTTCAGAGAGGGGTCCCCTTTTATCTTACTTCTGCAGCAGTCAGGACAGGAGATGTTGCTAGGATTCCCTGAGTCCCTGGGGCAGGTGTGGCGGTGGGGGTGGCCTGCCTAACAATGCCTGAAGTGTAGACCAATGAGAAGAGAGGAGGGGAAATAAATCCTAAGGGCGGAGAGAAGGAAGCTGGCTTCCGGGTGACACAATCCCAGTCCCTCTGCTATCCACACTGCCCAGACCCTTGTCCTCGGCTCTCCATCCATGTCACCCTTTAAGCTGTGGCTCATTTTCCCTTTGGTGCTCTTATTCAGGCCCCTGCCCCCTGCCTTCTCAGAGAACCCATCACTAAATATCAAAATTAATAATTCCTGCAATTTATCCACATTTCTCCTATGAGCCAGGTGCCAGCTTCTGTGGTTCAGGGTTCTTCATCTCACCCAGAAGACACAGGCAAAGTCATTATCTCTGGGGTCCCGCCCCCTTTTTTTGGTAATAGGAATCGAACTCATGGCTCATGCTTGCTAGGCAGGTGCTGTGCCGTCGAGCTGAATCCTTGGCTCTGTGATCCCTGTTTGATACTGGAAGAAGCTGGATCCCAGCGAGGCTTAGCCAACTGGACAAGGTCACACAGTCAGTGGGTGGCCAAGCTGTGCCCAGATCCAGGTGTATCTCACAGAGAAGCCCAAGCTTATCTGTTCTCGCTGCTCCCCGGTCTTCTCTCTACGTCATACACTCTGAGGTGGGGACGGGTAGCCTGCATTTTACCAAACCATCCAGGGGCTTCTGATACGCGTTCAAGTTCGAGAATCGCTCATTTAGTTGGCTTGGACCCACTCTGGCTGCAGACTTCCCAATACCCCCTAACTTTGGAGAGAGCTTATTTGTTGACTGCTCCTTATGCTTTTGCTTACCAGCTCTGAGCCCAAGGGAGGAGTCTCAAGTTGCCCGAGCACTTGTTTCCCTAATTGTGAAATAGGAACAACTCAGCCCTTCCCAAGACCTTCCTGTCTTCTCACTGCCAAGAGAGGAGCCTGCTTGGTGCCTGATACTGGCAGCATCTCAGCCTCACCTGGGCACTTTCAGAAATCGGGAATGCCTGGTTCCCTCTCCAGAGCGAGGCGGCATCTCTGGGGTGGCTCAGGGCTTGTACACTGAGGTGAGGAATTCTGGCTGCTTGTTCCAGCTTCTCCCTTCCTCCAGGGAAGAGGCATCTGACCCATGACTCAGAGAAGCCCTGTGCTGGGTGCCAACTCCTCCTCCGCTCTCTTGGATCTGCCACCTGCAGGGTGGGTGCATCTGGCCAGCTCTGGCCAGTGAGGTCAGGAGTCTGCACCTAGGGGTAGGTGGGGGGACGTCCACTAACACCTTCTTGGGCCAGTAACTGGGTGTGTGAATGGGTCCTGTTGCATGAGCGGGTATTAAAAGATCGACTGGCCAGAGATCTGAAGCTACAGACTCTCAACTGCTTTCTCAGAAACATGGCTGTGATTTTGGCCTCTGTTTGCTGCTTGAGTCTGTTTCTCCACCTGGTTCTGCTGTAGTTAGAGTTTCCAAGGGAAACGATTTAATACAGAACTTGTAATATATAAGATTGTTTTTATAATATTCACCAAAAGAGTCAAATGCACAAGAGTGTGGGAGAGCTATCCACACACAAGAGACTCAAAGAATCCAGCCGAGGGCCTGGATCCCATGGCCACATCCTGCGTGAGTCCAGCTGGAGGCCTGGAGCCTCTGACAATGTCTCATGTGAGTCCATATCAAGGATCAGCACTGAGAAAGCCCAAAGGTCAGCGGTGGAAGCTAGAAAGTCTGCACCAGTGGGCTGAGGGATCTGCGCTGGAGCCAGGAAGCAATGCTCAAAGTAAGGACCAGAGCTCCCCTGAAGAGAACTGTAGCCATAAGCGACAAGGACCGAGCTCCTTGGATGATGAGAGCAGCAGAGTTCTTATCAGAAAAACCAGCGTGACAAGCTTCTCCAGGAGGGTCAGAGGAGCACCATCTTCTTCTCCAGTTCTCTGTTTATGCTGTTGGCCTTCCACACCCGGAACCACACTGGTTCAATGCAGCTGGGTATTACAAGCAGAACATGAATCTACTGCAGGCCTTGGTCCTGAGCAAGAAGAGGAGCATTCTATGCCCAGGTCCCACAGATCCCCAACACCAAGCACTACCCAGGGTCGGAGCTGGATTTAGTGAAGTGGCACCTTCAGGCCAGCCGTGTAGCTCATGGTTAGTGACCTGTTGCACTGGATTTAAAAATCAAGCTGCTCTGATCAGCTGCGTGCCTCCCTCGGGGGCCTGACCTAACCTCAGCCTCTACCACCACTTAGGGTATCACCGTTCACTCCTTTGTCATTGCTTTGCTCAAATCAGTACACGCAACACATTTGGTGGCATTTCCCAAAGCACCTGAAAGCAAAGGAGGGCATGGACTGGTGAACAAGGGACACCTGGCTTTAGCACGGCGTTACCCGGTTTGTGCAGCCTCTCTGGGTTCTGTTTCTAGAGATGTTAACAGGGGTCACGGTGACAGTGACTGTTACGGTTTATATCTGTATGTCCCGCCTATGATCAGAGGCACATTTGATCATAGAGGGACCTTTGGAGGATGATTGGATTATAGAGGCCTAGCTGACTTGCTGTTAGGTGGGTCCTGGTTGGAGGAGGAGGTGGATCACTGGGGATGTGACCCAGGAAAGTTGTATCTCTCTTCTGGCTCCTTCCTACTTCCTGTCCGCCATACCACGTCAGCTTTCTTCTGCCACGCCCTTCTGCCATGCTATCCCACTCTGGAGCTAGCCAACGATGGAATGAAACTTCTACAAACTGTGAGCCAAAATAAACCTTTCCTCCTTTACATTGTGAGTATAGGCTATTGTGTCAAGTGACTAAGACAGATTTTGGTACCAGAAATGTAGTCACTGCTGTGATGCTACCTGACCATGTGGTTCAGAAGCTTTTGGAACTCATTTCATCGGAGGAGTTTGGAAAGCTTTGGAGAGTCCAGCTAGAGACGTCCTAGAAAGCTGTAAGGTGAGGTTGGTGGAAAATTCTGGTCATATCTCAGAAGAGAAATATGGTGACAGCAATGTAGCCAGTAAAGACCAGGCTTCGAGGGGTTCAGTTGTGAACAAGGGTTCCATTAGCACTTGGCCTCCATGCCATGTGTTAAATAATGGCAGAAAATGTGTCTATATTTTGCTCATGTCCTGGGAGTCTGCAGGAGACTGAGATTAAAGGCACTGGATTTATTAATCTGGTAGAGAAATTTTGGATACAGCCTAGCACTGAGGGTGTGACATGGATATTTGACCAGATCTATGTTGAGAATCAAGAGTAATAGGCACAGAGGAATGATTTTAAAGTTTGCAGTTTCAGCAGAAAACTGTAAAGTTGGGGTCAATAAATTGGGAGCAGAGGAGTTTGGTTGCTGAAATGGTTAAAAAGAAGTCAACCATTCTGGAGCTGACATCTTTGATCCAGGTGCTGGGCATGCGCTACAGGATTTGATGTTTACCTTGCTGGATTTCAGTCTCGCTTTGGTTTTATTAGTTTCTGTCCCCCATTTAGCCCTTTTGGAATGGAACTATTTATCCTGTGCTGTTGTATGTCAGCAGTGTTTAACATCTTTTTGATATTGCAGCTGAGAGTTTGCCTGAAGTTTCAGAGAAGATGTTGGACTTGGTCTTTTTAGCAGTGCTGGACTCTTAGCATGACTTTTGCATAAAGGGATGTGCATGGGTCTTGGTGCCAGGACAGAGTATTATGGTTTATATCTAGATGTTCCCTTAAACCCTAGTGCAATCATAGGCTGGCCCCATAGGGGCAGTGTAGGTGACTTGCTGTTAGGAGGTGGGTCACGGTTGGAAGAGGAGGCTAGTCACTGTTGGCATGACCTTGGAAGGTTCTGTATCCCTCCCTGGCTCGTCCCTTCTCTGTGTGTGCCTCTCCACATCCATATCCCTTTGCCAAGCCATCCTCACTTGGAGCCAGTCTACCGAGTATGGACTGAAACCTCTCTAAACCGTGAGACAGAATAAACCTCTTCTCCTTTAAATTGTGGGTGTAGGGGATTGTGTCTCAGTGATGTGGAAAGCGACTAAAACAAGTACTTTGGGTCAGAAATGTAGGAAACATGGCTTGAGGGCGTGTCAGAAATCTGTGAGGACCCACATTCAGCAGACTCAGAGTTGCAAAAGGGAAAGAAGACTTTGCTTTAAGAGAAACCCAGGGCCTCATGCTCCAGCATGACCATCTCATGCGACTCTCATGACTTGAGTGAGCCCACGTGAAACACCGAGAGAGGCTCTAGCCTGTAGGTGAGACTTGGATAAACTGTAGGTGTTGATAGTAGTTGTTTAAATGACTTCATTTCAAAAACAAATTCTCAGGTGCTGCTGCTGTGATCTAGGGGCACATTTTGAGATGTCAGAGATAAATGTAAACTAAAGGCAGCTGAACCCTGACTCTCGGGGAATGCTGGGGGAGGTCCGCTGACTTGGTAGAGGCTTCTCTGCGGCCTAGAATAGCATTTCCTGGAGACACCTTATAAATAGAGGCCACTGGGAGGGTGATGGCTTTTGGCCTTGATTGAGAGGTTTGGGGAGGTGGAACTTACCATTTGAAAACTTGGACAATCCTGCGTGAACTGGGATGAGCTGCTCCATGCCCACATGATTTAACTGGTTTGGGCTGGGTTCCGGGCATATGTACTTTTTTAAAATGCTGAGAGTTCAAGGTGTAGCTGGGCACGAGAACATCAGAACTTTGCCTGGAGCTCTGGAAAGGAATGAATTGTGAAAAAGTTAGCGGAAAAAATACTACAAAAGAGAACAGAAGAAAGCCAAGCAAGAACTGAACTACTAGCAGCCAGGTCACCCGGGGTCCTTACCCCTTGTCTGCAGATCAAAAAGGACAGCGCATGGGTAGCCACAGGCCATTGGCCATCTCCTGCTTGGGCTGGAAAACTGGAGGTACCAAGGGAGAGGCCAGCTGGGAGATCCAGGATTGTCCACGCAGGTAGCTCCTTGGAAGGTTTTAACCTGGCGCCAAGGAGGGACAAAGAAGCAGGAGAGCCCAGGAGAAAGGGGTCAGCCACACCAGGGTGCAAGGGACAGCGCCTTGCAGAAGAAGCTCCATGCTTACGGCCTGTGCCCGCTCAGTGCATTGAGGGCATCCTTGCGGGCTGCTGGCCAGGCACACAGGATTCTGCACTGCCTGTCTCCTGCTGGAGGACAACACATTTGCACCCGTGTGCCTGCAGCAAGCCCGAGTCCACAAAGGTGAGAGTGGTGTTGACACAGGGAGTGTTTCTAGGTGGAGTCAGCCGGCTGTGGAGACTGAATACTCTGGAGAAGGGCTTGAAAGCTTCTGGGTCACCTGTCAGCCTTTGCCTCTAACCCCAGCCCAGATAGACATGTACTTGTGACCTTGGTTAGGTCATTTGACTTCTCCATACATAGGTTTCCTTAAAATGGTGCTAACACTTGCTTCTTCTTGCAAGCATTAAATGAGATAATGCACGCAAATGGCTGGCACGTGGTAGGTGAGGGAAGAGTTAAAGATGCTTCCATGCTGGTTTGGAATCTCAGGCCTGTGCTGTTCCCAGAGGAAAGCTGAGGCGATCTAAAAGGGGAGGGAAGTTGCTAGGACCTGCATTGCCTCTCTGTCTCTGTGTCTGTCTGTCTGTCTGTGTGTCTCTGTGTCTCTCTCTTTCTGACAGGGTCTCTCTAGCCCAGACTGGCCTTGAGCTTGCGGCGATCTGCCTCAGCCTCCCAAGTGCTAGGATTACAGGCATGCACCATCACACCCGGCTTGTTTGTTTGGTTTTGCTGGGGTTTTTTGTTTGTTTGTTTTTTTGTGAGGTCCACATGGAAATATGGCCTGGAGATTGGGAAGGAGGGTGTTAGAGGGATCTTTGATCTGACAGATGGAAGGATTTTCTTTTTTTAAGAGGGAAAGGATGAGAGAGAAGGGGAGACATTCAGGGTCTGAGCCCGGGCATATCTGCCAAGTGCCAGGCTCTGTGCTGGATGTCAGGGCTCCTGGTGAACATGCGAGAGGCTGATGTAAGATCTCAGCCTGGGGAGAGAGAGTGTAACTCAGGAAGCAGTGGATCTGCCTGGTGTTTGCTTATGGGAGGAACACGGGGTGTCGAGGAGGGAAAAGGGGCACAGGAGAGGCTTCCAGCAGGAAGTAAGTGGAATGGGAAGGGGGCAGAGCTCCATGGGGAGGGGCTCTAGGGCAGGGGGAGACAAAGAGGCCACAGAGAGCATGGGGACAGGTGGATAGGACTGCACTTGCTGGAGAAATGAGCAAGGGGCTGTGGAGGGTGACAGCAAGCAGCTCTGTGTCCTGGATGAGGTGGGCTGTGGGCCTCTGCCCTTCAGCACTGAGAAGGGTACGTCCTTCAGAGGCGAGGGTGGAGCGGAGCCTGCAGGGTGATAGGGTAGAGACAAGGCCTCTCTGCAGCACTGCTTTGGGGACTTGGGGGCATCCTGGGTTCCTGGAAGAAACCTCAGCTTCTGGAGACTGAAGTCCTGCAGACCTCAGAAGCTCAGAGCTGGGGGAAAAGATCCGTTACACCTTCTGCATGTGAGACGCTCTTCATTGGCAGGGAAGAGTCGACCCCATTAAGAGCAAAGATGAAGCAAATGAATCCAAATGCCCTGCGTTTGTCTGGAAATTCCAAGGTCTGACTTGATCTTGTGGGTTTCCATAGGAGCATTCCTTTCCTCTTGCTGAGTGTCACTTGAGACATGGCTTGAGGGCATTGGCCAAGGTCTGGACACCTTCTGGCGGTGGCGGCTGACCCCGCGAGGGGAGGAAGGGCCAGGTTCCTTCCTGAATCGGGTCTGTGTGAAGTTCTATCTCTGAGACGTGAAACCCCTTTTCCTCTCTGTCACACATTGCCGTCAGCGACCACTCGGGGAGACCTTTCTGGGGACCGGGGACTGGCCATATACATGACATGGTGCCAAGAGCTGTTCTAGGTCCAGAGTGAAGATGGGCGGAAGTTTCATTGGGATAAAAATGTATATATATAAATCAGAAAAAGCCACACACAATGTGAGATGCCACGTAGTAGTATATGATGAAGGGACACCACACCCTGGGTGTTTCAGGGATTCAGGTGGATCGGAGTGGTCCAGAAGACTGGCCGCTGGGGGAAGAGCATGCTCAGGGATGGGTGGGAGGAGGGGCAGAGGTGGCCATGAGGCTGGAGTGGGGACAGTGCTGATGAGAATCACAGAGATGGAGCAGGGCCACCCTTTCCTATATTTTGAAGCTCAGCTGGTCTCCCTCGTGTAGTATTTAACTGCAGGATGAAGAACCTACTCCCTTTGAGTAAGTCAAATCCAATGTCATTGGTTTGATGATGTGCCTTGTAGAACAGTGCCAAGAATTCGGGCAGTAGTAGCAGTTCATTTATCCATCAGCTCCTTGCACGTTCCCTCGGTGAGTGTGGAAAGATCCCCACGGGGAGCTGGAGATGAAGACAGCTGCATCCGTGCCCTCGAGGAATCTCAGTCCCTTGTGCAATGGGACACTGAGGGGGAAGGAACCAGGGAGGGGGCGGCCTAGCAGTGAGTGAGCAGTGGACCAAGGCCATGTGGGCAGGAAGCCACTGCAGATTAAAGTAACTTGTCTGGGTTCACTCCCGACCATTCGGGACTGTGGGTAGCATTTTTGGAAACACAGGGAGTGGCTGGTCGGGCTGTACTTCCTGGCGAGGACTGCCTGTGCCGGCCTCCTTAGAGATGGGCAGGACCAGCTGCGTGACTTGCAGGGCCCAGTGCAAGGGGAGGTGCAGAGCTCCTTGTGCAGAAGGTCCTAAAAGCTTGAAGACGGGTGGCAGCACATTAAACTGAGCTTGGGGGCACCTGTGTGTGTCCAGCTTGCACCCCAAGAGGCTACCTGCAGATGGAACAGCCTGGACCTTCCTGGGCCTGTGTATGGTGAGATGCTGGGGTGCTAGGCTTCTCTCTGCAGGTGCCGAGCTTTTTCTGGAAGCTGGGATGGGGAGACAGGTGAAGAATTTGGGGCTGGGGTGCCGCTGTGTACAGCCCTGCTCCCCCTGTGATCTTTGAGCAGGAAGGCTGCATCAGAGTTTTGAAATCCATCAGATGGGGCTTTTCTGAGCTTTACTAACTTGGGCAAGTTACCAGCCCTCACAGTGGCTTGCTTTCCCTGTATGTAAAATGGATAGCCCGACGCGATGGCTGAGATAATTAATGAGTGACAGAGTCTGAGCTTAGCCCAGCTAGGCTTAAATGTTAGGGTCTTTTTTTCTAGAAATGTGTGGAGTATTTATTTTTGAAGTGTGGCATGCTGGGATAGTTTGGGATATCTTATTATTATTAATGTTTTTTCCATCTTAGGCTTGTCTCAGAAGCAGCTTAAACACACCCCCCTAATTTTGATTAGCAGAGGCAGAAAGAGTGTGCCCCAGTATAACACACACCTGAGAGAGATCCAGTCACATCTGCTGGACACACACATACACACACACACACACACACACACACACACACACACACGCTTGCGCGCCCGGAGGAACCAGCCCTAACTGACCATCATCTGCTGGGCTTAAGCCTTAGTGACCTCATGGGTCAGAAATATCCACTTCCCTGGGTTGCTATAAGATGAAATGACATCACACTGTGACTTCTCGGTCCCTGGCCTGTCGCCACATGAGCATCCTCTCAAATGGTCCCGGCTGAAGGCCACAGGGTAATTCGTAGACACTGAAGGGAAGACACTGCATTCCCCACGTCAGGCTTGGGCAACACCTTTATAAATGATGTAGCCTGATTGGAGGTTGGCATGGGGGCCGCTTTTCAGAAGTCTTACTGCTTCCTCTGCTCATGATACTGGGGAGCCGACTGGTTTGTCTTTTTGACCGGATGTCGGTACTCATGTGTATTTGCTTCTTGGAGATAACGCATATACACATGCCACACATGCACACACAATACGCCTCACATGCACATACATGCATGGTGTTTACGGATGCAGTATCACACACCATGCACAACAGATGCATACACATAAACTACATGTGTATACCTGCGGCATGTATGCATGTACCACTTGCACATGTACAGCACATGCCCCCTATACACATATCCCCATGTCACACACCCGTGTATATCACCTATGCATGAGCATACCACATGTGCATACATCACCTACACACAAACCAGACACCCACGCGTGTGCATGTACGCACACATCACCTATGTACACAGCACCGTATACACGTACCACACGTACATGCACCATCCCTCCACACCTCCACTCCTCTGTGCCCGTGTAGTCAAACCCTGGCTCACGTGCCAGTGGGCACTGATCACTTCCCTCCCAAGCCCCGCTCCTGTGCTCTGTCTGCTCATTCCAGCCCACGGCAGCAACCACCCCCGGTCTTCGGCTACCTGGTCCCGAGAACTCCGGCTCATGGCTACCTGTCTCCAGTCCCTCCGCCAGCTTGTCTGCTTCTCATGTCTCCTAGACTGTTATCCACGCTGTGAGAGTCCTGTTCTTACCCAGGGGAGCTGGCTGCCGGAGCCAGACCATGGGTGTGGGTGCCCCCTTGGGCTTCTGGCCTCGCCTCAGTCAGCCCAGGAACCCTCTAGCTTCTCTCAGTGCTCTTGGGGACCAAGCCCTGAACCTTAACTACTGCTGTGAGGAGCCTGGGGCCAGGACCGGAAGGATTTGAGGATGAGAGATGTGTCCAGGGCTATGCTGGTCACTTGCTATCTACTGCTCATTTGAGGCTCAGAGTAGCTCAGGGAGGCGCCTTTGTTACCCCTTGTCCAAGAGGGAACAAGCCTCATGTACCAAGTGGCCTAGCCACGGGCTAAGTGTGAAGAGTGTTGCTTCCCAGCACCCCCTCTTGGGCCTAGATGTCTCCCCCAGGATCTGCTGTGTAGCTTGTGTTAGTGGTTTTCTGATGAGTGGCCAGCTGAGTGGCTTTGTCCTTGGTAGCTTGATATTCAAGGCTGTGAACAGAACTGTCTGTTTTTTGACATCTGTGTTGAGGTATAATTGCCACACAATACACTTCCCACGATGAGAGCCTATCGTGTGATACTGTTAATGTATGTGTGTGCTCCGAAAGGATTGCCACGACCAACACAGTGAACGGGTTTGTCAGCCCCCGAATTTCCCTCTCTTGTTTTATCATCCAGTTGCCCTGCTCCCCTCAAACCCCTCATAGGCAGCCATTGCTCTGCTCTTATTTGTAGTGGATTTGACCTCATTGTCCTGTATTTTAGGTAAATGGAATCGTACAGTAGTATGTCCTGTTTCCCTCTGCCTTCTTTCGTTCAGACTCAGTATTTCGAGATCCATCCGGGGGTGGTATGAAGCAGTAGTTCCTTCCTGTTCCCTGATAAGTCATAGGCTCCCATAAAGATACACTGCGGATTTTATTGGCATACCGGTTCATGGGCATGCGCACTGCGTCCAGCCTGGCGCTGTTACATCTAACGATGCTACACGCATTCATGAAGACGTCTGTGTGAAAATGTGCGCTTTCATTTCTCGTGGGGAAATACCTCTACCAGCAGCAGAGTAGGAGGGTTCCAGTTCTTTCCATGCTCACCGCTTAGGACGTAGATTGGACTTTGACTGGTATGGAATTTGTGAGCTTAACCCAGGCCTGTAAGTTGAAGCAGGTGGCTTTCAGGCTGCACCATGAGCCCTTGAGCGACCTGAGCCAGGGAAGGGGGAATTGGGGTTCTCCCAGAGCACTGTTCAAATTGTTTGCAACAAGTTGGGCAAGGAGTGGGGGTGGGGTGGGGTGTGAGGGAGGAGAAGTTAGTGTGGGGCTCAGCACAAGCTTCTGCGGGGCTGGACCAGGTCTGGAGCTTGATATTTGGAAGCGAAATGATTGTATCCTAGGCATTTTGGAAATAGAACAGCAAGAATAATTAATAGGATGCGGCATGAGAGACCAAAGACAAAGAACGGTCATAGAGGATCGCCAACTTGGAGACTGTAGGTTGGGAGCTGTGTCTGATTCGTTTATACTTTTATGCCAAGTGCCGAAGTCAAGGCCAAACAAAGAGTAAGTGCTGGAAAAAAATCAGTGGTGGTTGAATAAATGAATGCAATGACCAGATAAACGCATAATGAACTAATGGGAGCTCCTAGGATCTGATTCAGCTCAGCCAGGATCACTTCACACCTGTGGATTTCTGTGGCACAGATCTCCCGCGGGTCGAAGAAATGGGAGACTGTGCAGTTTAAGTGTGTTCTGTCTGCTTAGCTTTCTAACCAACCCCCACGGGCCCATTCTTGTTTTAATAGTTAAGATGTTTTCAGTCTTTTGCAGAATAAGCAACCTGGAGGGGGACTTCTAGTGCTGAAGCTTTTGCTGCATCTCCAATTGTTTCTCTACTCTCCTGTTCTATGCTATTCCCATCTGAGCTATGTGGACAGGGTAGACCAGAAGGCCCATTCTGTAAACCTTCCTTAGGCTCACATTTATCCTTCCCTTATGACCAAATCCACACTTCATTATGTTTAGTTGCTTAACTGACTCCCCTTCCCTTTCCTACCAACTGAACTTTTGCTTCCCATGTGTTTTCCCTGGTTTTAGCACAGTACTTAGGTGCTCAACAAATATTTGTTAGAATCAATGAATGAACATATGAAATGGTGTGAACAGGAGGGGAGGGGAGAGGTTACCTCTGATTTATAGTTCCAACACTGTGCTCTAAGGGAGAGCTCAGCTCCCATCCCCACCTCTCACAGTTCCTACCCTCCCTACTTTGCCCCTTAAGGAGGTAAACTGTGTCCATGGACCAGGCTTTCTGGCCAGCCAGGCCCTGGGGCACACACAAGGTCTTTCTGGTTTGAATGCAGGATGCCAAGGAGCTGGAGAGTAAGAGGGCATCATGAAGACTCAGCCCAGGGGTCCTGAGAGAGCCCATGTGCCAGGTTCCAGGGTCCTGAACTCAGAGGTGATGGGATGCCTGTTGTTCTGGGACCAGGGGGAAGAGGACTGGGAGAAGTGGCCAGTGGGGGCTTCCTGCAGCACAGGGTCTGCAAAAATGGGACCCTGGCAGGAGTCCTGGCCACAGAGCACTGGAGGAAGCTGTGAGCTGTTCTGCCTGCACCCTTCTGTGTGGACCCCATCTGTGTGGACTAAACCAGAGTGGGAGGCTGGACTTCCCAGAAACAGAGATGGGGAAGCGATGGATTGTAATGTGTAGGTGTTTTCTTTTGAGCAGGAGCCCCAGACCTCTGGCTCCAGTGGATTGTAGAATCCCTTCTTCATTTCACAACTGTTGTCCAAGAGCTCCCCACCTCTCCCCTCATTCTTTATGTTCCCAGTCTGTCCTGACCAGGCCCTTCATTCTCTCTGATGCAGGCTGGCATCTTACCCCTGCAGCCCTTTCCTGGCATTTTTGGGCATTCAGTACCTAACTCTCCACTCTGGGCAGTTCAAGGCCCCATGAACTTTCACCCAGACAGAATCCCTAATGCATTCCTTTGTTTTTCCCTTCTATCATCTACCTTGTACATGGACACCAGAAAGATGTGCAAAGCTTGGATAAAACCCCACAACTCCAGGCCAATGAACTGTTCTGCCATAACCAAGCACTTAAGTTCAGCGGCACCTTCCTCCTTAGGCAAGTGCTCTGTGCCTTCCTTTACCTGGCCTGGTCTCACCTCTAACTTCACTCACTTGCACCCTGTGATCTAATCTGGAAAAGGATCTGGGGAAGATCCTTTTGATGCAGATGGAAATTCTGAATCAGAAAGGGGCACCTCTGTTAGCACCTTTCTGTTACAGCATCAGAAAGGTGCATATCTATTAGCCCTTAGTGTTACAGCTTTGGACTTCCAGCTGCCCTTAGCAGCTCTTCTACTATCAGGAGCTCCTTTTACCTGGTCTCTACTGCTGGTCACCGACAATTTTTTTTGCCATCAGTTAACACTGTTGGCCAATGAGGGTCATTGCTAGGCACTGCCAATTGAGTCTGATCACCTCCAGTCATCTGTGACCTCTGCCACTGTGAGATGCTGCTGCTGCTGGTTGACACTGGTCATCCTTGGCCTCTGCTGCCACTGGCATGGTCAGTGCTGGTCATCACTGCTGCTGGTCTCTGGAACTCTTCAGGGTTAGCAGCCTCTGGTATTGACAACTAATTTTTAATGTAACTCACTCTTCCCACACTATCAGAGATAAGATTCTCAAGCAGATTATAGGACCTTCCAAACCACACCACCTGGGAACTACCTAAATCAAAAGCAGATTTACAGGACCCTTAGAGGGAGGCTTCAGGAAGATGGAAGAGGCAGGAGGCTTCTCAAAGTGTGGTGCATTACTTATATACTGCAACAGCAGGCTTGTGCTTGGTCTGAATTTGAGCCTGCTGATTGGTTCAAATTTGAGCCCACTGATTGGTTCAAATTTGAGCCTGTTGATAGGTTCAAATTTAAGCCTGCTGATTGGCCTAAGTTCAAACCTTCCTTGGTCAAGGTAGATAAAGTAAGTATCTCTGGGAGCAGCTGAAGTGTCTAGGACAGCTGCAGGGAGGCGACAAGGAAGGGCAGACATGCCCCCTCCTAGCGGCCAGAAGGAATAGGGGAGGTCTTAGCAAGAACCCTTCCCTTCACCCTCCCCTTACCTCTCTGGCACATCCTCCAGTGCGATGGCCTGTGTGGCCCACCATCTCCAGTCTCCTGCCTAATTCTCTCTCATTTCCCAGGATGAGAAAACAGACTGGAAAATGTACGACTCCCACCCCCACCTCTGAGTCAGATGGGGGGTTCCCAGCCTCACCCTGTCTGGCAGGGTTCTCCTGTATCTCCTCACTCTGCTTCTCAGTCTCTGCCACTCTTCTCTGTCCCCACCCCTGGCCAGCACAGAGGGGACTCAGGCTTAGAGCATTTACTTTTGCTTTCTTTGCTTTTCCCAGATCACCAGGGCCAAAACCATACTTCAGGCAGCTGCAAAACACAGCTTCCCCCATCCTGGACAGATCTTGCTTCCCGCCCCCTCCCCATCTGGGTCCAGGCTCACTCAGAGGCACAGATCCTGCCTGAGGCCTGGGGCACTGCGAAGGTCCCAGATCCCTTCCAGGGAAGGCACAGGCCTGGAGTTGTTTATCCCTGTGAGCAGCGTGGGGCACAAGAAGACAGGTCTTTCTTGTCCTCATCTGAGATGGTCCCACTCTCGCAGTCTCTTCCTCAGAGGACCCTGTGCAGGGACCACACAGCCAGTGTGGGTCTGGGACCCAGGCTCGTGCTCAGCATCTCACTGAGCCCTGGATTCGGATTTCCTCCTCTCCCAGGATGGGCAGGTGAAAGTGGAGTTTCGCCTGGAACATAGGAGGTCCAGAGGCGATGATGGTTGCTTTACTGTGATTGGAATCGTTTGACATAGATTGCAGTGTTCTGGATTTAATGGGCCAGATCAGATAGGGGAGGAAGCCAGCATGACAAAACCAAACACGTTCCTGTAGACATAAGATAATGAGATATGGTCAGTGCACGGGGTTCAGTCTAATAACACAGAATCTAGTTTTCTATACCAGCCCAGGGAGTAATTATCTATGGCTTTGAGGGGCATAGAACCCCCCTTGTATGAAAACAGCCATGGTGGCTATGGTAGACTTCCCGCAATTGCATTTAAGAAGGCAGTTTGTGGACTGCATTTGACCCCTGGAATTAGTTGCTTATCCCTGTAATACTACATAAAAGTCATAGAGAAAACTTTCGGAAAACATATGCAGTTGCTGCTCAGGTATCTTCCTAATAAAAGAGTGGCATCTCTAGGTTGAGACACTGTTGAGAGCACATACTCTTTAGTAGACACAGTAAGTGCTTTTCAAGTATCAACTAATTTCATCTTCATGGCAACTCTGTGCGATGTGTACTATCATTTCCTCCATTTTAGAGATGAGGAAACTGAGCCACGTAATTTGAATCACTGGCAGTGGAACAGAACCCAGTGAGATTATGGGATTGTGGGGTAGAATTCGGCCTCGATAGTGCAGGCAGCTTCGGAGAGGAAGTGGGGATGGACAGGGCTGCCGGGGCTGAGCCTGTTCGCTGTGCAAGTGTGGAGGAGGAGGAGGCAGTGTCAGGGGTCTGCACTGGGGGCAAACAGGCATGGTGCAGATGAGCAGGGAGCCCCGTGGTGTAGCCCGGGGGGCGGGGGAGCCAGGCCTGAGACATTTCCTAGGTGACCCTGCAGCAGTGCAGGAGGCTCAGCGCACAGGCAGCAGTCTGGCCTGAGGAACAGGAAATTGTTTACATTCCTTCTGTTCCATGCAGCAGCTCTGGGAAGCTCTGTGACTGGTTCCCAGCCCCAGCCCCAGCCCCAGCCCCAGCACAGCCTCAGGGGACCTGGTGAGAAAGGGGGCTGAGGCGGCAGGCTCCCTGGGATGCCTGCAGCCCTGCTGGCTGGCGAGGCTCTACTCCAAACCTGCCCCTTCCCTCTGCCTGCTGATTTGGCCACTGAAGGACCAAGCCGCTGGCTGCCTTCACATAGGCCAGGTTCTTCTTCCCCTTTGGTAGCAGTGCTGTTTGCCCTGCCTGGGACATGCCTTTTCCCATCCTTGGCACCCTTCCTTCATTCTCCTGTCCCTTCTGAGTCTGGCTCCGTGTCACCTTCTCCTGGTCACCTTCTCCTGGTCACCTTTCCCTTCACCATTCCCCTCCCTGCTGGGCGAGGTCCCCTCTGAATGCTGCATAGCTTTCTCTAATTTCAGTATCATCACTGCCTCAACCCCCGCATGCTCATCTCCTAGAAGGGGACACCCTCGATGAAAGGGACCATGCCTTGTCACCCAGGTTGGTGTCAAGCACATGTGTCTGAAAGTGATACCATGTCCTCAAAGCCAAGCCTCCTCTTGTAGCAGTTGCCTGGCCCCGGGAGGTGTTGATGTAATCATCAGTAAGGAGGGACAGTGACACAGGCCAAGAGTTACAGGGGATTAGTGAGATAATCGCCATGCTTGCCACCAACGATGTGGCCAAAGAGAGAGCCAACAGTAGGTCCTTTCCCTGTTGCCCTGCATTTGGAAGCAGGGGCAGGGATGGCAGAGGACATTTTTCTTGCCCCAAAGCCATGATATTGGTTCTAAGACTAAAGAGAGGCTTGTGAGACGGTGCTGGTTCTGGGACAAGAACATGACACATGGAGTCCCAGTCCTTACCTGCGTCTCTCTGAGTGGCTGCATGGTATTGACCGAGCCATGTAGCAGCTCCCAAAGATTCAGTGTCACCAACTGTAAGGGATTCTAATGATAATGACCTCATAGGGTCATTGGGAAGCTGAAGTATTTTAGGACCAGTGAGACAGTTGGCCCAGCTTACAGGAAATGCAGCATCAGGAGTTACAGAATTAGAATCTCTAGATTCTAGGTTCTGCGCTGAGAAAACACAGAACCAATCTCAAGCTAAGGCACTGGACATGTGCCCCATGGCTTAAAGGTTTAGGGTGGGGCTGTCCCAGGTTGGAACCCTAGCTCTGTCCCTGACTGTGCTTATGCAAGGTAATGGGCCTGTCTGAACCAGAAGGTTTTTCATTTGTTTGTTTGTTTATTTGTTTCTGTTGCTTTTTTCTTAAATAACTTCTCTCAGATGAAGCCATCTAGCCTAGACAGTTGTGGGGTAAAATATGGAAACAGTCCAAAGTCTGAGCTCTTAGCTTTATTTTCCCTTTACAGAGGAGTCAACACTGGACCTGTGCGGTGTTAGATCCTAAAATGCAAAAGCTGGTGTGGGCTGGCTGGGGCTCAGGGTTTGGGGATTGGGATCATCACCTTTGTAGACTGAATTGGACCACAAAATCAAGTAATGGTAGTGCTTCCTGAATCGGGGTGGAGTGTATGTGGCGGGCAGCCCCTTGGGAGACCTTACAGAGTTGGATTGAGGTGGAAAGTAGGAAGGTCAAGGCTGGCAGAGTCCCTGGAGGTCTTTAGTCCACACCAGCTGTGGCACAGAGAGGAAACTGAGTCCCAGAGAGGTGAACGCTGGGTCTCCTGATCCACAAGTGTCGCTGTCGGAGCGGAGACAATGGCAGCCTCAGAGCTAAGGCGGTGTCATCCCCACCAAGGAGGGCCTGTGACAGTGATCCTGGCAGGGTCCCAGGCCTGGAGAGACCCCTCTCAGGGCCCCGGCAGACCTGAGAGGACGCACTAACCTGGTAGTTTGGTGCCGGAGGCTGCTCGGCTCATGTTCACGGGCTGATGGCCCCAAGAAGACCTTGTCCCTACAGGAAGTGGGGAAGAGGGGAGGACCAAGGGGACAGACAGGATGCAGAGGGAGGCAGCTGTGCTCTCCGGGGAGGTTTCTGCGGGGAGCAGAGCGGGTGAAGCTGGAGGCAGGTTAAAGCCCTGTGGCCTGAGGTCAGGCCCGCTGGGTCCCCTTCTGTCCCTGCTTCCTGCTTTCTCTATTGCGTCTCAATTCTGCTCTCAGGCGAAAACTGCTGTCCCTCCTCTTCCTAAAGGGCTTTTGCAGAAGGGACCTCGCTGCCTACCTCACCTTCCCACCGCCTGCCTGGGGTCAGTGGTGAGGATTTGTCTGTCTGTCTGTCTGCCTGCCTGCCTATCTCTCTCCCTTAAAAAGTTCCATTTTCTTTATAATCAACACATACTTGTATATATTTGTGGGGTTTGACGAGATGTTTCGATGCTTGCACATCTTGTGCAATGATCAGATCAATGTGATTAACACAGCTCCTCAAACGTCATTTCTTTGTTTACAGGAATTCCGCATTTAACCAGAGAGCGGGCAGGCTGTTGAATGAACTGGTGGCTAAATGAGGAATTGTATATGGCATGCGCATTTCAATATTCCGAACAGAGAGCTGGTCAAAGGAAGCTCCAACTTGGTGACTTTGCTTTTATTTGCGTAACTCTTACAGGCAGTGCTGTAGTGAATAACGGGACATAAAACTATAGTACAATTGGCAGCAATTACAGTACTGTGCTAGGGAAGAAGCCCCAGTTCTGCGCATGCTCCTGTGTCTAAGTGTGGACCTACATTGTTGATCTGGGCAATAGGTAGTGAGTCTGCACGGTGCTTAAAACAGGTGGGTCACTCAGTGAGGGACATCTTTACCCTTCTAATTAGGGAGCACTCAGGGCCCAGGGCATGGCTCAGCTCCTCTGGTCTAGGTTTCCTGGCTGGTTGGCTTCTTAATTCTGTCTGGGCGAGTTCCTCCCAAGCCAGACCCCAGGGGCCCCATTCAGCCTGGTGAAGGCTGGCAGGGCCCAGTCCCTGGCCCTGGCTGGGCAGCTGCACCGGTGGTGAGACACAGAAGCCAGCAGCCAGTGACTGTGCCACACCACTAGTGGGTGCCTAGGGGGTCCCTGCTTTTCCTTCCCAGTCTCTTCCAAGCTTCGCAGACATACAGCGCTGGGGTGCTGGGATGATCTTGGTGTCACATGAAGAGCCAGGGACCCTGAGAGGTGAAAGGACTCCTCGGGGTCACCAGCCAGGAAGGAAAAACCAGGAGGGAGAGTTCAGTCCGTCCCACTTCAAGTTCTGTTCCCACCTCTGCCTTCGTAAGCTGGAACGAGGGTGGTGCCCAAGGGGGGTTAGGTGAGAGATCAGTGTGTGCAAGGCGGAAGTGCTTCCTACTGACCATGGAGAGGCAGGTGGCCTTGGGGATCTCTGTCAGCCTCTGAGGCCAGGGCGACTTGAGACTGGAGGTGTTTCTAAGCTCTGTTGTGGGGATTGGAAGAAAGATATGGGGGGCCGGGGCCAGATATGCACAAAGACTCCCTGACTTGGGAAGCCAAGCTCAGTCAGGGTGGTGACCAGGCTGCAGTCAGGATGCCGGAGTCCAGGGTTTGAGTCCCAGCTCTGTGTCTAGTTGTGTGACTTCAGGATGTGAAGCTCCTCTCTACTGTGAGCGGTTTTCATCTGGGACGCTCAGCTGGGGACTCAAGAAGGAGAGGCAGGAAAAGATGTGAGCAGGTGTTGCTGGGAGGGAGCCAACCTGGAAACATAACCAATCCATGAGCTGTCACACAGCAGTCCCTTAAAAGGGCAAATAGGCAGCACGCCCTGCGTGTGCAAGGCCCTTCTCTTGGGGTACAGTACTTCCTTCTGGAGGGTCACTCTCCAAATTCAGGGGAGACGTTAAAATGTTTGAGGCCTGGTATGGTGTGGGTATCGACCAATCAGAGCAGTTGTGGTTACCAACCAATCAGAGCAGTTGTGGTTACCAACCAATCAGAGCAGTTGTGGTTACCAACCAATCAGAGCATTTGTGGCTGTGAACAGCTGGGGTGACTGGACCAGGGTGTTCTGGCTGTTTGTCAACCCAACCCCCACCCCCAGCTCCTGGAAAGGTCTGGCTGAGGAGCACAAGAGCAAAGAAAGGTGCTGGAAGTATGCCAAGCATGATGGTGCATGCCTGTAATTCTAGCACTCTGGGAGGCTGAGGCAGGAGGATTACAAGTTCCAGCCTAGTCTGGGCAATTTAGCAAACCCCTGTCTCAAAATAAAATACATGAATATGGCTGGCAATGTAGCTCAGTGCAAAGGCCCTGATTCCATTCCTGGGATTATCTTTTTTTTTAAATGTTGATCGATGAAGGCAGGAATAGGGGATTATAGATCTTCCCAACATGACTCTCAGTCTAGGGAACCCCAACCCAGCCTCGCTGCAGCCTCTGAGTTTTTTCCTCATTCTTGTGCTCACTCACCAGCTACTGCTGCATTGCCGAGGCTGATGAACCAAGAGCGTTTTGTTTCTATTCTACATGATCATCTCGAACTTAGCCACGGGCAGGGCACCCCGAGTAGTCCATCCCTGTCTGCCTGCAGACTTGGTGTCCCCTATAGCTGACGGTCAGACTCCAGGGCTTTGTCCTACCCACTCTGGGCCTTGGTATCACGTCCCGTGAAAACCCCAGCCTCCCTTCCTTTGCAGCCAGCCTGTCCCAAAACCTTGTCACCATACAGCACGCTGTCTGCTTCCTCCCCCTCAGCCCCTAAAATTGTCCTCTTATTGTTTCCTACAAAGGTTCCTAATTGCTTATCAATTGCTAGAACTGAGTCTTCAGTCCGTATGTCCTGACTGGTTAATAAGGACCCCTCTCTCTTCCTTTTGCAGAAACATAAATTATTTGTCAGTGGCCCAAGAGTGTCCGCTAAATACATCTTTTGTTAGCTCTGTGTGTGGTTTACCTTCCCTTCGGTGTGTTATGCTGGCTTCCTGTGAGGAGGTGGGGCCTGGTTGGGAGAGGCAGGTCACTGTGGGCGTGACCCTGAAGGTTATATCTCCCTCCCTGGCTCCTCCCTTGACACTCTTTGCTTCCTTGCCAGCATGACATGAGTGGCTTCTCCTCCACCATGTGCCACACTGTCCTGCCTTGGAGCCAGCTGACCCTGAATTGAAACCTCTGCAAACTGTGAGCCAAGATAAACTTCTCTTTTAAATTGCAGGTGTTGGGTATTTTGTCCCAGCAATGAGGAAAGTGACTGAGAAGGGTTTTAGTACCAGAGCAGGGGAGCTGTTGCTATGACTACCTGACTGTGTGGTTTAGAAGCTTTGGGGACTGGTTCAGGGGAGGAGTTTGGAGAGGTTTGGAGACAGCCAGTTGGAGAAGCAGCCCTAGAATGCTATAATCTGAGCTTGATATAAGATTCTGGTCAGGGTTCTGGTCAGAGTTCAGGAAATCTGAATGCTGGCAAAAATGCAGACAGTAAAGATCAGGCTCAGGAGGTTTTTGCTGGGAACAAGGACTCCATGGCGGTTGGACTCCAGGCCATGTGTGTTAGGTTCTGGTAGAAAATTTGCCTACATTTTGTTCATGTCTTGACACTTTCTGGGATACTAAGATTAAGGGTGGTGGACTAATTGATCTGGTGGGGGACATTTCAAGGCAATCAAATGTTGAGGCTGTGGCATGGATACTGCTTGTGCTTTTAGCAAGTTTATACTGCACATTGAGAGCAAAATACCGTTTTGAAAAGTTTTCATTTTCATCAGAAAGAACTGCCTATAAAGTAGGAGCAGAAGGGAGCTTGGTTGCTAAAAAGATTAGCATTAAAAAGAACCCAAGCACTTTGGATCAGGACAACAGGAAAAATGGCTTACAAGCATGTCAGAAATCTCCAAGTCCCCACTCAGCAGAATCCCAGTTGCAACACTGAAAGTCTCTGGCTTGAGAAGGGAGCCCCAGGGCATTCTGCTGGAGAAAGGCCACCTAGGGAACTGATTCCCTGGGATTCCGTTTACCCTGCACAACTACGCAGGCGCTCAGAGGTTTCTGCAGCCCTAACACAAAGCAGCATGGCTACTGCTCAAGCCAATAACTACCCTTGGTGTCTTCCACACGGTGCTGATTTTACAGGCATGCGGAATGCAAGATCAAGAATGAGATCAAGAAGCTTCCAGCCAGATTTCAGGAGAAGGCTTTGGAGGCCAGGCAGTGTGGCCTGCGAGGGCAGTGTGTACAGTCAGAAGTGCAGGGGAGATTCTAGAAAGCCGCAGAAGGCAGGAATGTGGAACATCCCGGGAAAGCCGCAGGGTATAAGCAGAGCCAGCCCAAGAGAGAAGCCATGAGACCACACCCACAAGCATTGCTATAGGGGCAGAGCTCTAAACCCTTTGGAGTTTATGTCTCGTTGCCACAACTTGCCTGGAGTGCTTGTTAATGTTTTCCTTGCTGTGCTTCAATCTTGTGTTGGTCCCACTGGTTTCTCTCCCCTTTATCTGACTTTTTAGAGTGGGAATGCTTATCCCCTTCTATTGTATGTAGAAAGGGTTTGATTTTTACAGGGGATCACAGCTAAGAGTTTGCCCTGAGTCTCAGAGGAGACTTCGGATGGTTCAGTAATGCTGAAACCATTAGGACTTTGGCAACTCTGAGAGATGAACTAAATGTCATTTGCATAAAGATACAAGCATGAATCTTTTTGCGGGACCAAGGCCAGACAGAACGTTAGGGTTTTCATCTAGATGTTCCCGCGGGCAGTGATAGCGAACCTTTTAGAGCTTTCAGTGATAACAACCCACTGCCATAAGTTTGCCACTACTTCCCTTAAGCCTCATTTGATTGATCATAGGTGGGATCTTTGGAAGGCGAGTGGATTACAGAGGCAGTAGAGGTGGCTTGCTGTTAGGTAGCACCTCCTTGGAAGAGGCGGGTCACTGTGTGCATCACCTGGAAGTGTCATCTCCCCTCCTGGCTCCTTCCTTGACATGCTCTGCTTTCCTGCCACCATGACACACTGGCAGCTTCTGCATTGTGCCCTTGTACCGTGCTATCCTGCCCTGGAGCCCATTCACTCTGGGTTGAAACCTCTACATACTTTGAACCAAGATAAACCTCTCTTTTTAAGTGGCAGGTGTTGGATATTTGTCCCAGAAATGAGGAAAGTAACTAAACTACTGTGGAAGTGGGAGTGGATGTCAAAGAAACAGGAAGCATGACCCCTGCCCTCAGGAAGCTTTCACTCTTTGAAAGCATAGAAACAGAAGAGTGAGCCAATAATACACGGCATCCTTAACTAGTGGAGGGTTTCCCGGTCCTATTAAAAAGCCCATCACACATTTTATAAGGATAAAAACAGAACCAGTAAAAAGTTCTAGAATGATACTTTAAAATGGGTCATAGCTTAGAAGACAGGCCACCTAGGATTATACTGCATTATCAGCTAGATTATTAGCTAGACTAAGAGTTAGAAAATAAAGCAGTGTCCTTTGAAAGTTACCTTAAAGGAATAGATTATGCCACATTGTCTTGTGTTCTTTTGTAAGATTCTAGAGCTTGGTTCCAAGTGCCTTATATTTAGCATATCTTGAGAAAAGCCTTATGGAAAAGAATGATGGCTAAGAGCACAGTCATGTGATTTAAGCCAAAGGACAGGCCATGGGTGGGTTACTGTGTCTTTGAGGTGTGTGTTCTTGCAGTCAGTGTTTCATCAGTGATGTAAGTGGTGAACATGGGGACATTTGTGCTCTATGGTGATCTGGATCTAGGAGAAACAAATAAGAATCAGGACTCAAAATATATCTTGACACCCCCTCCTCAGGCCAGCAGAGATTAAAAACAGAATCTGATATTTATGTACTAAAAATTAAGATCTCTAGGTCCAGCATGAGGAGACTCTGGCGTGGTGTGGTTGGTACATGAGCTGTGGGCCTCTGCTGACCCTGCCCAGGTAGTCTGAAAGTATGTTTAATCACTTAATGGTTTACCTTGTGCGTCACCTGGGCAACGTGTTTATGTATGCATCAGCTATCCTGAATGTCGCTTGGTAGGTGTCATTTCAATCGGTTGATTCTTGTATTGACTAGATTCAATAAAATTGTCATGTTTTATATTTGCTGTTATATTGTCTTATAAAAACTAATGAAAAATATATGCAATTTTTGGTCACCTTGTATTTAAATAATTGGCTGGGTACATGATCCAGTGGTAAGGTGAGGACCGGTGGTTAAGGATGCTCCTGCCCCTCAGGAGGCCTGTGTGCTGATGATCGGACTGGCCGGCCCCGAGGCTATGGGCCATCCATGCCTGGGCTCATGCTCTTCAGTCTGGTCATTGCTGAACTCAGCCTGCCCCATGGCGAGCCAAACACTTAGCCCTTTCTGTTCCAACCACCTTCAGCTTCTGTTCTTGGTCGTATGAAAGGCAGATCTAACCGGGCTTCCTGCTCTGTGTTGAACATTATCCAGTGGTCATCTCTCTTCCCTCTTCTGGGGTTCACACCCGTGACTTCCAGGGGTTTACACTCGTGACTTCCGGGGGGTTTACACTCGTGACTTCCGGGTGACTTTTCGGTGGGCCGCTGGCCTTGTTCTAGATGGATGGGCGAATCACTGCCTTGCTGACATTCCCTATTCGCCCTGACATCCCTGGGTACAGCAGCCCGGGCAGGACACTGAGTAAGATTCTGGAGCCTTCCATCCCCTGTTTTGCTAAAGATCCCTGCTCTCAGATCTGTGCACATACAAGCTCGGTGCTTCTTGCCCATCCACCTTTACGCTTTGCTCCTTGCTCCTTTAAATTGAGAGCCTGAAATGAATCAAGCAAGTAAACAGCCCATCTTATCTTCCTAAGGACAGGAAATAGAGTCCCAGCTGCAAGTCATAGTCAGGGTAAAGTGAGGCCAGCTCGGACCACCACTCTTTCTGTGGCTGCAGCCTATTTCTGGGGACAAAGAGAGGGAATGCACAGGGAAAGAGAGGGCTGGCCTGGTGGAAAGGACCCGTGAATGCCTCCAGGTGGAGACAGTGGAGGAAACGGAAGCCAAGGAAGAAGTGAGAAGGGTTGGTGATTAGATTGAGGGCCCCTGGCAATCTGGGACCAAGAGTTTCTGAAGGCAAAGTGACCTCTGGCTACCAGGCCTGACCACCCGTGCTGTCTGTTCTGCTGTGTAGGTTGCGATGAGGACCTAAGACACCTGTCTGCTGACCACCCCAGCCACAGTGACCATGGCCCCCCGCAAGAGGAGCCGCCATGGCCTGGGCTTCCTGTGCTGCTTTGGGGGCAGTGACCTCCCCGAGATCAACCTCCAGGACAACCGCCCGCTGCAGTACATGGAGTTCTCCAGCCCCATCCCGAACCCAGAGGAGCTTAATGTCTGCTTCGCAGAGCTCGTGGTCAGTGGGGGGAGAGGGAGGTTGTTGACACAGGGCAGGGGGAAGAGGGACAAGCAGGCTGGGACTGGAAGTGGGGGCCCATGTGCTGGGTCTCCACCTCTCCACACTCTTCTTGGGGCTGAGGTTGGCCCCTGAGAGCGCAGCAGCTCTGTAGGACAAGCAGCCACTGGGGTGGACACCATGAAACAGTCCCTGGGAGGCAAGTGCTGGCTTCCAGAGCCCATAGTAGAGCAGTGTGGCTGCCATAAAAAAGGGCAGGACCAGGTTCTAGGAAACCAGACAGTGAGGATCTTCAAAAGACTCAGAATTCTTGACCCTTCTTCCCCTCAGTTCCTGGTTTCCCAGGCAGGAAGAAGGGGTAGAGTGGGATTTTCTGGGGAGAGACTGGAGACCTTGGACTCCCTAGAAACAGAGCTAGAGATGCTTCTGTTATGCTCAAGACTGGATTCTGGTCAGGCTGACTCTTCCTTGTGCCCTGCTAGGCCCTGCAGAGCTCTGTCAGTCATCCTAGCACCTGAATTCCTCACTCTTTGCAATGCCTGTCCAGACTAGCACACCATCCTGGCTTTGCGAGAAGCCCTGTGTGTGAAACTGCAAGTCTGATCTCAGAGACCAACCGGGAAGGAAGCACGATTCCTGTCTTTGGAGGTCTGATGGGAGCACAGCCTACAGATCTGGAGAGGTTCCCGATGGGGGATGCAGGACCCTGAGCCCTGGCCTGCAGCCCTCAGTATGAGCCAATCTCATGTTAGCTCCAGGTTACCATGCTCTGAGGGCCAGTGGTCCCGCCAGCAGTGAAGGCATGGAGTGCGCAATGTGCTTGCATACTTGCATTATCTAATAGAGTCATGTGGCTAGGCCGACCCAGCCCTTTAAATGACAGGACCAAAGTAACGTGACACTGTGCAGGTCAGATGGAAAGGCTGTCTGGCTTCCTCAGGTTTGGGAAAACTCGTTGTTTCCTGATTAGTTCTCTTCCCTGGGATGGGGGACAAGTGTCTACTAATAGAGAATGGCATTTAGAGCTGGACAGGGATGAGGATGTTTTCTTGAGTAGTGTGTGCAAGTTTTAAAAGAAGGATAAATACTGCAAGAGGTTGTCTTCTCTTTCCTTTTAGTCAACAGATATTTACCCAGCATCTTTACTAAGCAGGATCCTTGCAAGGTGCTTGAGCAAAAGCCAGGACAAACCAAGTGTTGCTTGCAAGTCAAGCATTGAACAAAGACATGAGATATCTTCCTTGGAGGGACTGCCAAGTTCTGGGTGCTATGGGGATTCCAGGATTTAGAGGGGGCTCATCGGACAGGCCCTGGCTCCAGAGTGAGAAGTCTGGTAGACTACGAAGACTGGTTTTGAAGATCATTCCCATCCCCATTCAGATAGGGAACCTTCACACGGAGGTCACCCCAAAGTACCCATAGAGTGACCCCCCCAACTATGATGGCGTTGGAATTTTCCCAGTTCCATCTCTTGGGAAGCACAGACTAGCCTGGTTGAGCCCCAGCCTTCTGTGTGTGCAGCCTGGTCTCAGGGTCCTCGGGCTCACTGGCATGGCACACCCTTCCTGCTCATGCCAGGACCCGTGCTGAGGTTGGGGGAACTAGGAGTGTGTGGAGGACAAATTCCAAGGGCAGGTGGACTTGAGGCATAGGATAAAGGCTGAGAGAGAGGAGGTCACACCGGGACATGTACCTGACTCCTTTCTTTTTCAACCCTTGAACTGTGGTATTAGCAAGCTTGGGAAGGCCAGGGGCAAGAGAATGAGTGACTCTAGGAGCCTGAGGCAGGGAGGATTACAAGTTTGAGCTCAGCCTGAGCAGCTCAGCTATTTAGCGAGACCCTGTCTTGAAGTAAAACGTAGAAGAAGAGCTGGGGATGTTGCCCAGTGCCAAGGCCCTGGATTCCATCCCTCATGCCGCAAAACAAAAACGTAAAGGATGAGGGAGTAGCGAAACCATGCAGGAGGAGGGCAGGGGACAGGGCGGCACGGAGGAGGTGTGGCGAGGACAGGAAGGAGGGCGCCATGAGTTCAGAAGGGCTGAGGCGCGTTGCATCACATATTGAATCTCTCTGAGGGAGGAAACGGGCCAAAGGGTAGGTTTGGGATGTAGCCATCCCCTGCGGGATTAAGCAGTCTAACTGCAGCCATTCCTGGGTTGCAGACAGGTTTTTCTCATGTTTTCAGGATGAATTGGATCTCACCGACAAAAACCGGGAGGCCGTCTTCGCGCTGCCTCCCGAGAAGAAGTGGCAGATCTACTGCAGCAAGAAGAAGGTGCCGTGTCTCGGGCGTCCGGGGTGTAACCATGCTCTCTCCACAGCGGGTCTCTGCCCCGGCTCCCTTCCTGGGGCTGGGGGGACAGTGGAGCAGGAACCAGGGAGAAGACCCCTGTCTTGCTGGGGCCACGCACACAGGCGACTGGTGTTGCTATGCAAAAAGCCCTGACTAAGCACCTGTGGCTTCTGGGAGTGACACGGGCCACAGAGATTAGAGCTGGTCGGTCACCTGCGTGGACACAGAGGGTGTGAGCCCTGGGCTGCACTCGGGTGCGGCTTTGTCCTAGGAAGCCAGTGGGCAGTGGTAGGGTAGTGTCCTCCTGTGGGTCTACAGCCTCTGCTCTGTCCTGGGCCTGGGGTCACATGTGGCTTCTCTTTCTTTTGTTCTTCCTCTCAAGCACCATTAGTTTCCTGACTGTGGTTCTTTCTCCCTGGGACATGCTAGGCTTGGGTAGGTAGGTAGGTGGGTAATATAAAATCAACAGTAATCCTATCTCTCTCTTTTCCACTCTCCACCTTGATTTCTTTGGGGTTCCCTTCAATTGATCTCTTATACAGCTAAAGTAAAAGTCTTACTAAAATACAAGGGCATCTCACAGTTTTCAAAGCAAATTGTTGTGCGGGGTGGGGGGGTCCCCACACACTCACACCTCTCTCCCGTCCCACACGGATTTCCTGTGTCTCTAGCATCTTCCCCTCCACAGCCTAAGCAATCACTAATCCCTCAGCCCTCCTAGTCTACTCCTGCCCCAGCCCCCAGCTCCGAGTTGGCCGCATTCACGTGGACAGTTCTGCCACAGAGCATTTATCCTTTCTTTCAGAGCAGGAGCGTGGTAACCAAAGCTGAGACCACGACCTTTTCCCCAGCACTGAGTGATTGGCATTAAACGCACAGGTGCTGGATAATGGGAGGCAGCTGACACAGGAGCGCGCGCGCGTGCGTGCGTGCGTGCTTGCGTGCGTGCGTGCGTGCTTGCGTGCGTGCGCGTGCGCGCGCTGATTCGGCTGGGCCCTGTGAGTCCCTCCCCATGGCAGAAGGCAGAATGACGGGCCCTCGGTCACGAAGACCTTAACACACAAAGCCACGTGAAGGTGCAGAGACGAGAACAAGAAGACTTTCCCTCTGGTGGAAAGTGTGGATTTTATGACAAAGACACAGCTGAGGGGCCAGGGGCTCCCCAGGGAGGTGTGGAGATGAGTCTTGGTGCTGATTGGCTGAAAGCGAGGTGTGGGTGGTGTCCTGAGTGACCAGGACTTGACAGGAACAAGCAGGATGAGGACTGGACCTGGTGCAGGGCCACTTAGGGCTCAGTCAGCACGCAAGTCACTGAGATCCCTTAACCCCTGCCCATGACGGGGGTGGAGCTGAGCTTTCTCTTGGGAGCTGAGGTTTAACCCTTCTGCCTCCCAGCTGCACAGGAAGAAGTGACAGTGACTAAGTCATAGTCCCTGGCCCTCACCAGAGCCCAGGTGTGCATGAGTGTCCCTCCCTCCCCTCCCTCCCCTCCCCCCTCTCACTGTCTCCCTTCCTCTCCTTCTGTAGTTGCTAGGTATTTATCAAGGGTCTGCTGTGTACCTGGCACTGCCCCAAATCTTTTATATTAGCATTCTTAAGCTGTCTGAGAGAAAGATGAAGTTTTAAAATTTCCGAACCACCTCCCCAGACCAATACTTTTGTGTAGTACAAGCATGATGTCAGGCAAATGAAAGATGGACAACATAGAAGGATGTAAGGACAAAGCTGTATGAGACTCAAACACCAGACAATTACATTTTACTAAGCACAAGCAAAACAAATATAGCTGGGAAAAAGGCTATTTTAAAAATTGTACCTTTTGTCCACTGAAAATGGACACCCACATAGCTCCTGCCCATCCTATTCAGTTATCCACATGGAACCCGGAAGGAATGGAAGCCTGGGGCGCTGGCCTCTCCCCTTAGGTGGCCCCCTGTGGGCAGGCTGGGAACTGCACCCCTCTGCTGCCTGAATGAAGCTCAGGGTCTCGGGTCATGGCCCTGCCTTGCCACTTGGGCTCGACCAACTTTCTTCCTATTCCAGGAGCAGGAGGACCCCAACAAACTGGCGACCAGCTGGCCTGACTATTACATTGACCGCATCAACTCCATGGCTGCGGTGAGTGGCCATTCTGTGTTTGTCCTGGCTCCACCTAGAAAGTCCATGGGGGCTGTGGTGCCCCCTGACACTGAACCACCTTTGCCTGCCCCTCTGAGCCCTACTCAGTGGCATCCTAGGCATGGTCACGATCGTGAAACCACGTCTCTCCTCCATGGGACTTCCGAGACCCCTAATCACTTAGACATTTATTGACCCATCTGATGTCACACAAGCTTGGGAAAGGGGTTCTCCCCATTTCCCAGATGAGGAAACTGGAGTTCTGCCCCAGAACCTGGGTCTGTTCAGAGTCCGACACTGTCTTAGGAACCATTCCCTGAGACCTCGCCCTTCCAGAGGCCAGAATGGCCCCTGTGTCACACAGGGCCTGAAAGGAGATGTGTGGCCCAGCATGACCTCTGTCCCCTCTCCCTGTTGCCCCTGCAGATGCAAAGTCTGTATGCATTTGATGAGGAGGAGACGGAAGTGAGAAACCAGGTTGTGGAAGACCTGAAGACGGCTCTCCGGACACAGCCCATGAGGTGAGAGAGAGCTCAATTCCTTCCTGACTTCCTCCCCACCCTGGGGTGGTGTAGGCTGCCTCCCTGACCTCCCAAAGACACTGCGGGTCCCACAGCCAGCTTACTCCCAGGATTCCCCAGGGTCCCTTCAGTCTCTCCCCCCCAGCTCCTGCCGCGCTGCTCTGCCGGGCTCCTGTGGAGCTGCTGGGGGTGGGTGGAGTGAAGAGGGAACGGCAGCATGGGGGAGTCCGGTAAGCCTGGGGTCCGGAGGAGGAGCTCGCTGAATTGTGGCCCAGGGCAGGTGGTGGGTTGTAGGAGGGAGAATCAAACAGGAGAATAGCTGGAGGGTAAGTTTCGGCCAGGAGGAAGGTGGGCATGGCCTGAGAAATACCCCGCCGCTAGGGGGTGGTGTGGAGTCAGGGGAGGAGACCTGGCCATAGGCCAGGTAAGGCGGGCAGGCGTCTCCTCCTTCGTGCACCACAAGGTGAGGGCTCTAAAGAGAGCCGAGACCTCAGGACTTCCATGCCTGTGGCTCTGCCCGGTGATTTGTTGGAAGAGGCTCATGTCAGTTGTTGAAAGCCCACTGTTAAATCTTCAGCGATTTTGCAAACCAGTTGTTCAGCACAGCTTGGATTAAAATTTAAATTCTATAAACTTATGATTAAATCCACGGTACTCGACATGTACCACTCTCTAATTACCTGGTTCTTCTACATCCTGCTACTGTGCATACTCTTGACTGTTCAGTTTGCTCTTGAGTTTGTGTCCAGTGGCTGTCCATGGTGGACATGCTGAGGTGATGGTGCATCTCCTTTCTGACCCCATGTTCAGGGTCATCAGAGCGATAGGCAGAGACTGGCTATCCTAGGAGCGTTGGGTCATGGAAGGGTTCCCTGCGCGGAGGGCTGTGCCCTGGGAGCCAGGGTTTCAGCATCCCGATGCCCGGGCCCTCTGGTGGGGTGGGGTCACTCCTAGGAAGAGGACCCAGGAGAGCATACGGCAGTCAGGAAATGAAGAGCTTCGGGGAGGCTGCCACATTCATCCCACTGCAGTTCACTGTACTCTCCCTTGATCAAATTCCAGTCTCAAAGCTTTTGCAAGTCATTGCAGAAGTGTTAAAGTGTTGTACAATACAGAAAAGCAGAATAGCAAAAAATAAAAACAAAACAAAACAAAACCCTATTAGCCCCCCCCAGCACATTCTATTGTTCTAGGCATATTTGGACAGCTGTACAATGACCTATGGATACATTTATAAATGAATTATAGGCAGTGTTTCCTAAGCTCAATTTATGATGTTTTCTCCGTATCTGTAGTTATACTAAATGAAGGATTCTAAGCCTTTATTTGGTGCACATGTGTCACTATGATATCTGGCACCCAGAAGAAACCTAAAGGCTGCTTCTCAAAAGTGATGTTCTTTAAAATAACCAAATAAAATAGATAAATAGATGGGGATAAAAAAATGAACCAATTCAATTAAAGTACTGCTACCAAATATTAAAAATGCATAAGAGTGCGGTGAACGTCCTCTTTATGCCCCCAGCGAGAGCTGGCAGAACGTGTGATAACCACCGTCATCTTGAAGAACCGCTGAGTGTAAATGGTATTTTGAGATCACTGCTGCAATGCAAATTTGCTACCAAAGTAGCATGATTTCTATTGGGTGACAAGATTCTGCTAATCAAGTCAGATTCTGCTAATAGCACTTCATAGCCTATGTCCATCACCGAAGGAAATGCTCAATTTGGTGAGAGGTTATCAGGAAGAGGGATGCAATTTTCTTTTCCTACCCTCGTCCTTGAACCCTTGAATGCTACCCCTAGACCCTTCATGGGATCCCTGAACTAAATAGGTTTTAATTTTTTTCTGCTAATATGCAAGATAACTCTGCTGTTTTCACAAGAACCCTCTGGAATGTAACTTCACTGCCTTGGCCCCCTGACTCTGTGGGTCTGATGGCCTCCCTGGATGGCTATCTGATGGTAATCCTCCTAATTCCCATTCTTACTGGAGATCAGTCTTCAGGTTTACCGGCCATGCCTTTACCTACATCCTGTTTTAGCTATGCAATTGACAGTCAACCGGTGTGTGATATGCAGTATTTCAAATGCAGATGAAACACATGGTTTTGCTCTGTGAGGATGCTTGGCTTTTAGTGCTCTGGATAAACCTTGTAAATGCATAAAGTAGCTCCAGCAGGCGGGATTTATGCAGGTAACAGGGTATCTGATCGCGAATCGTACAGAGCGTGGACCGCGAACACAGGGTGCCTTTTCTGCTGACGGCTCCGGCCTGTAGGTTCGTGACCCGCTTCATCGAGCTGGAGGGCCTGACCTGCCTGCTGAATTTCCTCCGGAGCATGGACCATGCCACCTGCGAGAGCCGCATCCATACCTCCCTCATCGGCTGCATCAAGGCGCTGATGAACAACTCCCAGGGGCGGGCGCACGTGCTGGCGCAGCCCGAGGCCATCAGCACCATCGCGCAGAGCCTGCGCACCGAGAACAGCAAGACCAAGGTGGCCGTGCTGGAGATCCTGGGTGCCGTGTGCCTCGTGCCCGGAGGCCATAAGAAGGTTCTGCAGGCCATGCTGCACTACCAGGTGTACGCGGCTGAGCGCACGCGCTTCCAGGTGAGGAAGAGCCGGGGCGGAGGCAGTGCGCACGCGCTTCCGGGTGCAGCAAAGATGGGCGGAGGCAGTGCGTACGCGCTTCCGGGTGAGGAAGAGCTGGGCGGAGGCAGTGCGCACGCGCTTCCGGGTGAGGAAGAGCCGGGCGGAGGCAGTGCTTGCTGAGGGCCCTTGGGGGAGGGAGGGTACACATCACACAAGGAAGAGAGGCCTGGGACCCGCGGGCCCACCACACCAGACACCAGGGCTTAAGAGCTGTGTGTCTGGCTGGGCAATGCTCTGGACCTCTTCCCTAGGACATGGGTTCTCAGAGCCTGGAATATTAGTTTGCTTCAATTTTTGTGGCTCTGCTTTTCTGAGCCCAGCATCCAGTTCATGGTAAGGGCTCAGTCAAGAATTGTTGAATTGAGTGTGATTGCTGGGGTCAAGGTTTTAGGACCAAAGCCAGGCCAGTGTTCAAGGCTGGGACACCGGGGGGTCCGCCCTGGGACCTCCAGCCATGCTATCCTCTTTTCTTCTTTCTGACCTGCTACAAAAGTGCCACTGAAATAGCCAGAAAGCATCCAGTGTCTTAGGCCCTCCACTTCCTCAGTAGATGTGAGTTGGTCCCGAAGTCTATGGTTTAGGTACCAGGCTAGGCGATTCGTTTATCCTCCGATCCAACATGTGTGAGCGCCTGCTGTGTGCAGAGCGTGGTCCCGACCCTTTGCAGAAGGTGAAAAGGGATGAGGGGAAGCTGGGCTACCCAGGGGTCCAGCCGGAGGGGGTAGAAAGCAGCACCGCCTCGCAGTAGGAACATAGCAAAGGCCTGTGCTGGGCTGAGGTTGCAGTGTGGCGAGGCTGTGGTGGCGGCTCTGTGACCCAAGAAAACTGGAGAGACACTGGAGAGACACTGGAGAGGTGAACAAAGGACAGGGCTCCTGGGTAGTCGGGATGACATTGGCGAAGGAGGAGAAGCTGATTTTTAGGACCCTGAATCCTGCACCTTACCCTGTTCTGCCTTCCCATCCAGACTCTGCTGAATGAGTTGGACCGAAGTTTGGGCCGGTACCGGGATGAGGTGAACCTGAAAACAGCCATCATGTCCTTTATCAATGCTGTCCTCAATGCCGGCGCTGGAGAGGTGAGGCCCCTTTCCCTGTCTTGCTGTCCGTGGACCTGGGTGTGTGTGTGTGTGCACACATGTGTGTGCATGTGTGGTCTCCTGGGTAAGTGGCAGAGAAAAGAACCGAAGCATCTGGTTAGCGTGTCTTGTCATCTTCAAATTATTTTTAGAGTGTCCTGTGTCTTTCACTTGGGTCTGGCTGTCACTAGGGTAACAGTGTGTCATCCAGCCCAGAACTGCACGTAACCTTGTCTGAAGCTCTTCCTAGCTGTGTCAAGGACAAATTATGACTTTGTTTGCCTACAACATCCTGTGCTTTACCTAAACTTGGAGGGCTCCTGGGGGCTCCCACGGAGTCTGCACGGAGTGTTCTAACCGAAGCGGAGCATTTCCTCGGTGGTGGATGTAGATTACAAAGTGCAGTGCTGGTAGCAGAATCATGGCATGTCCCCTGGAGGCTGGCTGATTGGGGTGGAGGGCAAGGTTTTAGACCTTTTTCTAGAGCTTTCTGGAGACCTGCATCTGGACGCCTTCCGGGTCCGTTGGGGACAGTCCTCCAGCACTGTCTCTTAGGAGACATGGTTTTTCCTTTGGGACCAGGATTGGATTCTTAGACCATCAAAATAGCAACATTAGAAGAACTCGAAGAGCAGATAATAAACACCCCAAACTCTTAAGGCAGTCAGATGCCCCACTCAAGGTCAACCAGAAGAACAAAGGGGGCAAAAGGGACAATTTAGAGATCCCTACCTTTCCCCGTATGCTGCCAGCACACATTTTGTTTTGCACGCCGAACAAATTGAGCAGGTGAATAACCTGTCCCTGAGATGCTGACGTCACTTTTGTCCCCGCCAACTGTTTATGGCTGACATCCGTTCTGATCAGTTGGTGGTTGTACAGCATTGGATTATTTTTGTGACCATTGTCGCCACTGGTAAGTTGGGTTATGCCCATTTTATAAATGAGGACACAGGCTTTGCCAAGACCACAGAAGTCAGAATTCTGAGACAGAACCTGGACTTAAGGCAGGACTTGTCTGACACTGAAGCTCCTGCTCCATGTCACTTCACAAACTGCTCTTTGGGATCAGAGGCTAAGAGAAGTGGGGTGAGGGCTTAGAAGGACTCGAGAGGAACCAGGCAGTGGGCTTGCTCTGAGGGACAGCAGGTCAAGGCCACCTCCATCTCCCTGTCCTCACTTGCAATTGTGAGGCTTGAAGCGGCTCTCAGTGCGTTTGCTACAGGGGACATGGGACTCTGGCTGGCGTGGTGATGAGGGCTCCATGGGTGACTCTTGGGGAAGGAGGCCACCCACGGAGTCTGGTCCTCCCTTGCTTACCCCAGGATAATCTGGAGTTCCGGCTCCATCTGCGGTACGAGTTCCTGATGCTGGGGATACAACCTGTGATCGACAAACTCCGACAACACGAGAACGCCATCCTGGACAGGTAAGATCGCAGCCACCGGGTGGGTCCCCAAGTCCTCTTTCCCACCACACCCTGCGTAGGTATGGAATTAGCTGTGTGGGGACAGGCGTATCCTCCGCCGACCTGCTGGTCTCGGGGCCCAGGTGATACAGAGCTGAATGCAGCACTCCCCATTCACAGTGGCGCTGCCTCCTGGGGGACATTTGGAATATGTCGGGGTGTCCTTTGTCTTTCACAGTGATTTCTGGGGGCCACTGTGCCATGGTTGGCTGGGGATAAGAATGTTCAACACCCATGGGACACTTGCTTGACGCGGAAGTAGCCCGCCCCAAATGCATGCTGCCAAGCCCTTAAGTGTCACCAGTGAGCCCCTCTGCTCGTGCCCCATTAGCACAGGATGTCCTGTTCCCGCGGGGGGGTAGGGGGGTGTAGGGGAGAGAGGATGGAGCCTGTTGAGATGGAGTGAGTCAGCATGTTGTGGCTAGAAAACGAGAGGGAGGGAAGAGGGAGAGACACAGACACAGAGAGAGGAGAGACAGACAGAGAGAGGAGAGACAGACACAGAGAGAGACAGGAGAGAGAGAGAGAGCTTTGGGAGCACAGGGGGTGTGGCGGGGTAGAGGTGGAAGACAGCGGTTCTTGACAGGTGATGATGTCTTCTGGGAGACACTTGGCATTCCTGGGGACATCCTGGCTGTCACATTTAGAGGAGCAGATTCTATTGACATGTAGTGGGTGGAGATGGTGCGTGTTGTTAAACATTCCCCAGTGCACAGACCAGCCTCTCACAACCCCGGATACAGAGCCTAAAGTGCCATCATGTTACACTTGAGCAATGCTGATCCGTGATGACAGGGCAGGTCATGCACTCTTCAAAGCAGAGGGGGCTGCTGGCCTATAGACAGGTGGCTTCTGTCTGGTTTTGCCTTAGACTCACCTGAATGAAGCATTTGGATTTCGTTAGGGATGGAAGGGACCGTGATCCTAAACCACAGGTGACCTGGCAGTAACCTCTCTCTGTCCCCTCCACCCTCTCTAGGCATTTAGACTTCTTTGAGATGGTCCGGAATGAGGATGACCTGGAGCTGGCCCGGAGGTTTGACATGGTGAGGAGCCTGTACGGTGGGGCGATGGCCCTGGAGTCCCAGGTGGCCCTGGAGTCCTGCCCCAGGTCTGGTGCGGGCTGGGTCCAGTGTCAGGGGGACCCTATTGCCAGGTCCTGCCTCTGGAGCCCTGGTGGGGTGCTGGCTCAGACCCAAACCCCCGCAGGGAAGAGAGCCGGCTCTTGCACATGATTAGTCTCCAGGATGTTTCTTGGGCTGATTTTCCTGCCTTCTGTCACTGTCCTGTGTCCCTGCCCTCCAGCCCTAACCAGATCATACTTAGCGAAGCAGATTCTGTTTTCATTTTTACCTTAGCAATCCCGAAACACCGCCACTGGTTAAACACTGTGTTATGAAATCTTCCCCAAACAGGAACCACCTCATTGCACCCTTGCCAAAGCCCGGGTCTGTGACTTACCGGCAGGGGTCAGAGAGAACACATGGCCTACTGGTTGTCACACAATAAGCACGAATGTAGGACTGGAACTCAGGTTCTGGACCTATGTCACAGCCGTGGGCTACTCTGGAGCATCTACACTCTTGGTCCTTCCCCTCAGATGGACTCAGTAGTTGTCAGCCACAGGTGCTTTCACTCCCCCCATGAGGGGACATCTACCAAAGCTGGGGACATTTTGGTTGTCACACTTGGAGGTAGAGCAGGAGCGAAGGGCAGGGGGCCATTGGCCTCTGTAGGTGGAGGCTGCAGATGTTGACAAACATCTTACAATGCAAAGGCGACCCCTGCAAGCAGAGATGTTTGGCTCGAGGTGCCAGGAGTGCTGAGAATAGAAAGCCTAGTTTATGTCATGCTCTCCCTCCCCTCCCCTCCCCTCCCCTCCCCTCCCCTCCCCTTCCTTCTCCTCCATCTTTCTCCTTCAAGCCTGGCCCAGAGGCAGGGGAGGAGAAGCTCTCCCGGGACAGGGGCTCAGGGATGGAGATGCAGTCTTCTGCCCCCTCCCCTCCCCCACTGCCTGGTCCTCCCCACTCATCATGGCCCCTCACCCTCAGGTCCACATCGACACCAAGAGCGCCTCCCAGATGTTTGAGCTGATCCACAAGAAGCTGAGGCACACGGAGGCCTACCCCTGCCTGCTGTCTGTCCTGCACCACTGTCTGCAGATGCCCTGTGAGTACCCTGCCTCCCTGCCACCCTCGCTCGCTTGAGCACTGAGCCCGGCTCAGGGCAGGTGGAGGTGAGGCTTTGGGGGACCTCTCTGGGCTGGAGAATCTGCCCTATCATGCTCTGTACCTGCCCTCAGGAGCTCAGGCCCAGTGACTCAAACCCCTCCCTTTTGGGGTCAGGACACCCACTGTTACCCTGGGGAGAGGCCAGAGAGTTGGCAGTCAGCAACACCAACACCTTGAAGCGACAATTAGTGGCTTGATCATTGTAAAATCAGACAGCCATGTGGCCTGCTCATGACACAGGACTCAATACTCAGTCCTGTCTTTCTTTGTGTGTGGAACCAGCATTGGACCCCAGCATTGGACACCCACTGTGCACTGAGCTGCACCCCTAGCCCTTTTTGGTTTTGAGACGGGGTCTTGCTGAGTCACTCAGGCTTCTTTCAACCTTGCAATTTTCCTGCATCAGCCTCCCAGAAAGTCCCTTTGTTAATTCCAAAAAGAGGTTTCACAGTTAAGGAAGGAGCCCGGATATACAATGAGCTTTCTGTGTGTGTGTGCCTGTGTGCCTGTGTGTGTGTGTGTGTGTGTGTGTGTGTGTGTGAGAGAGAGAGAGAGAGAGAGAGTGTGAGATCTGTTTTATCAACTCTTCCATCTAGTCCTTGCTGACCCTCACCCTAATACTCATGCATCTGTGTCTCTACAAACCCCAGTGGCATCTTGGGAGCAGGAGGTTAAGTTCTTCATATGTAGGTGTGCACAGTGCCTGAATCCATAACACGTACTTGCTAATAACTACCCAGAATGCACTTGGAAGGCGGCTGTCACTGCAACATTTGGTACATTGGTATCTTCACAAAATTTTAGAATATTTTGAAAATTCATGTGGTTCCTCCAAATGGTCAACCTAGTCCAGCTTGGAAAAATGGTGGTGGTGGTGGTGACAGTCACTGCAGTTCACCACGTGCCACCTGTGGAGCTCAGTGCATGGGAGCAGGCTCTTCTCCGTCCCTGTTCTCCCGCCCTGATGCATGTCACTCTTTACTCACGGGGACCCCTGAACCCCGAGGGATGCATGACGTAAAGATCGTCTCTGCACCTCACAGTGACAGCAACAGTGTACATTCTCAGCGCCATCCTGCAGGCTGAGTGAGTTCTTTAGCTACAGAAGGAATTTCGCATTTCTTGGGCTTTGGGCGCAACGTGCCCCATCCCTGCGAGCCTCACCGTGTTTACCTGGCTGCAGAGAACATGGAGAACTCTGCCACTTAGCGGTGCCTGTGCTGATGGGACCATGGCAGGAGTATGGCAGCGAGCTGGATCGGGAAGCTGTCGTTCTCCAAACTTCAGCCCAGGGAGTCTCTGGGGGGAGCTGGGGGAGCTGGGAGACCGCACTTCTTTTGCTCCCAGTTATTCCTGTGCCAGGAGGAGGGAGGAGGAGGAGGAAGGGAAGAAGGAGGAGGAGGAGGAAGAGGAAGAAGAAGAAGAGGCGGAGGAGTTATTTATTGCATTAGAAAGACTTCCACAGCCAGGCTGTGGTTATAGGGCACAATGCACAGCACACGATGCCTTTGTCTTCACAGCACAAAGTCATCTCACCTAAGAAATCTTCTTGGTTTCTAGGTTTCTATTAACCATGGCTTTAATGCATTTTGTCGCCCTCTCAGGGTACATCTGTAATCAGTCCCCATTCATCTTTTCTGTAGAGCAGTAACATTGATAATCCTGAAATCTTTCTTAACAAATTTCCCCGAAGACTTCATTATGAGGCGTGTAGTATTTTAGAACAGGTGCATTTTATAGATAATGGGAAAAATCAGTTTGCATTTCCAGGACATATTATGTCCAGGGTCCCCACAGGGAAGAAAGGCAGCCAGGAGGTTGGTGGAGCAGAGAAAGCCTGTTAAGAGGGCTGACGCATCCAGAGAAGGTCGGTCTCGGGTGATGAGATGACAGGGTTTCTGAGCCTCCGTTATTAGGAGGAGCAGCGCCTCTTCCGTCAGACTGGGAGCTCCCTGCGCAAGGGGAAGGGGGCAGCATCCCGCCCGCCAAGTCTGGGCGTCACGCTGGGGCACAACTCCTGGGGCTCCCGAGCTCAGTCCAGCTATGATGCCTGTTGTCCCTCAGACAAGCGGAATGGTGGCTACTTCCAGCAGTGGCAGCTCCTGGATCGAATCCTCCAGCAGATTGTCCTCCAGGATGAGCGGGGCGTGGACCCCGACCTGGCCCCACTGGAGAACTTCAACGTGAAGAACATCGTCAACATGTGAGTAGTGGCCGGCCTCGGACTGTCCTCTGCCCGTTTCCATCCACCTGCCTCTCTGGGTCTCCCTGGGGACACCTCAGCTCTCTCAGCCTGAAAGTCCCCAAATGGTCTCCAGCAGCATTGGCCCGAAGTACAACTCTTAAGCATGGAAATGCTCCTTTTCTATGCTGTCCAGTGTGGTAGCCAAAGGAGGAGTGTGCTTAGTGGGACCGAGGAACCAGATTGGGAATTACATTTCATTTAAATTTGAGTAGCAACGTGACATGTGGCCAGAGAGGCTCATACAGTAAGACCAGGTAGGTAGGTACAGGGCACATTCTCAGCTCTCAGCCCACCGCCTGGGGGTTGTAGGGATTTGCACACTTTCACACAGTACAGTTAGTGTAGTAACCAAAAGGCAGCTTTGGTTTTAGTGTGTGCAAACTCTTCATACTACATGAAGAGAAGCTTTTCCAGCCAGCAGTGGCCGACAGCTCCTCAGGTCCGATGCAGGTTCCATTCCTCCGTGGCAAGAATTTCTCCCATAACTCGAAGCTGCTGTGACCAGGAGGGCAGGTAGCAGGTGTGAGTCAGCGTTCAAGGCCTGATTTTTGTCCTCACCTCTCTCCTCTGCTGGCTGGGGCCAGGAGGGCACTTGCGTATACTGTGTGCTCGGGTTGGCTTCTTTCCTCCGTTCTAGTTCTCTTCCTAGCCCATCTGCCTTCCAGCTGCCTTTCTACTGACCACCCAGGTTTGGGCCTCTTCCAGAGGTAGCCAGGGGCCAGGAAGGGCAGAGGAAGAGGTCTGGATTGCTCTCTGGGTTCCTGCTCTCTGGGTGCCCCATGTGGGTAGACATCACTGTGCGCCTGGGATCTTTACAAGTTCCTTGCTGGGTGCTAGCTCACGGAGTTCCCCAAGCTGGCTGGCTGCTGCCTGCCCTCCTGCCAGGCCCTGGTTCCCTGGTAGCCCATTACTCACCCACCCACACTGTTGATGTCCCTAGTGTTCTCCCAGGTGGACCCTGGGAGGGACTCCCCATTGGTTCACCCCATGTCCACTGTGACGCTGGCATCATATCTGTGGGCAACTCTCACAGGCCCACTTGTGCCACAGATCAGGAGTGTGGCAGGTCCCACACACCAGTGCTGCCCTCACCTGTCCTTCAACACCCTCTGGATGTTCCAGGCCCCGAGTGGACTATAATCTAACCCTCCTTCTTCCCAAAGTTGGGGGGGCCTGGGTCAAAACTCTGGGAAGGACCAAAGAAAGCCCTTCCCTGCACGGGGGTGAAGGATGTAGCTCCCGCCAGGCTGGGGCTCCCTCCAAAGAAACCTCAGCACTGAGTGTCCCCCTGTCTCCTGTCCCTTCATTATAGCCTTGATTTGGTTGAGGCTGAAAGTCATGGGTCTCACTCATCACATTTACAAAAGAAATGGTCCTTGGGAACCTCACTTTGGGATTTTCCCCTCTGTATGCCCTGGTGTCGAGGTTTAACTCCTTGCAAGAGTCTGACGCAGCGTGTGGGGCCAGCTACTTTTTCAACAGTTCCCTCCCCGCCCCCCTGTGCTGTTTCCCTGCCCCCCAGCCCTTCCCTCCCGGCAGCTTCTCTGGCTCTTACCCACTGGCCTCTGGAAGCCCAGGCTATGGAGAGGCTGGTATTTCTCTCTCCTAGATGCATGGATCTGTTTTCACAAAGGGGCATAAGTGTTTGTATAACTAAGGGAAACGTGCGATTCAGTCCTTGTGCCGCTATTAATTAGGTCTCGGCCCCATCTGGTCCCCTCAGTTGAGTCTCAGTAGCTTCAACTGTAGCACAAAGGGCTTGGATCAAGATGGCCCAGGGTCCTGTCCACTCTCATGGTCCAAGGGGACGTATAATAAGAGCTGGGCAGCAGTGAGACCTGGAGGGACGTCTGAGCTGACGGAATGGGAGCCTCCTGGGCGTGGCTGCAGAGATCGGAGTCCATGGTTCGACCCCAGCACAGAGTGGTCTTCTGGAAGTGGTCACCCGACGGCCAGCTGACAGCCACATTGACTTTCCCATCTTCTGCCCCCAGGCTCGTCAATGAGAACGAGGTCAAACAGTGGCGAGAGCAGGCAGAGAAATCCCGGAAAGGTGAGCAGCCCCCCAACACGGGTGCACCCCAGGCCTGCCCCCGAATAGGGACCCAGGTCACCTTCTGTCCTCCCAGAGCACTTGGAGCTTGTGAGCCGGTTGGAGAGGAAGGAGCGGGAGTGCGAGACGAAGACTTTGGAGAAGGAAGAGATGATGCGGACACTGAACAAGATGAAGGACAAGCTGGCCCGAGAGTCCCAGGAGCTGCGTCAGGCTCGGGGACAAGTGTCAGAGCTGGTGGCACAACTCGGTGAACTTTCAGTATGTAGACTCCCCCCCCCCCCCCCCCCCCCGCCCCGCCGCCGCTGTATGTAGCTCAGCAGAGCCCCGGGCTGCAGATCGGGGTGGGGGCTCGGAGGCCTGTCCGACTCTGTGTCCCACCCTGCTCTCAGTGGGATGCCAGCCCCTCGGAGTGTCCGATGTCTGCGCATGTGTGCGTGTCTGCCTGTGGCTTGGTATCTCGCCGTATGCAGGGGGTGGATATTGGGTTTGCAGAGAGAGGATGGACGTGGAGCTGGGCGGATAATTAGGGGTCTTGTGTAGATGATGGAGGAGAAGAGGAGAGGAATGAGGCTGGGCGCACCGTTGGTGTCCATGCTGACGGCTTCGTCTTTCTGATTTTGTGTCTCCCGGCAGGCAGGCCCTGTATCTGCCCCGCCCCCTCCCGGAGGCCCCCTTCCCTCGTCCTCCTCTGTGACCCTGACAACCAACGACCTGCCTCCGCCCCCTCCCCCGCTCCCCTTCGCCTGCTGCTCCCCGCCGCCCCCGCCGCCCCTTCCGCCCGGGGGTCCTCCCACTCCCCCAGGCGCCCCGCCTTGCTTTGGCCTCAGCCCACCCCTGCCTCAGGACCCCTTCCCCAGCAGCAACACCCCACTCAGGAAAAAGCGTATCCCGCAGCCTTCCCACCCACTGAAGTCCTTCAACTGGGTCAAGCTGAATGAGGTGAGTGGCCAGGATGGGACAGGGACAGTGACACCGGTCTCCTCCCTGTGCTGTTCTGGGTGGGGTGGTGAGGGCAGTCACCGACACCGAGATAAGTCAGCCACCCGCTGGATAGCGTCCACACCTAGAAAGTCCCTTGGCGCATGGTGGCAATGCTCCTGTTGGTGGAGCCCCCTGCAGGTGGCACCTGTGTGTGCTGGGGTGGGCAGAGTGGCATATGTCAGAGCCTGGGGCAAGGTGTGCCCTACACCAGCCAGGGCTGTGCGACCCAGCACTGCCCAACAAAACAAGATGGGGTCAGCTAGAGTTGCAAGGAGAGGCACAGCTGAAGGCCAGAGCAGAAGGTTCAGGCAAAGAGCTTGGGCCAGGGTCCACATCTTGGCGAAGACCAGGGCGTGTGCACAAGAGACTAAGTGCTTGGCAAGGTGCAGCCACCTGGCAGCCTGGTGTGTGTGCATGGGGTGGGGGCGTCACACACGTTGGCATGAGGGGCCCATCTCTTGGCTTCGTGGTGTGGAGTGAAGATTGCTGGTCTCGAGCTGAATGTATAACATAACATAGTTCATCTATACAGCTACCGGCAGTTCCCTCATTGGTATGTTAACTTAGCATTTTTTTTTAACCAAATGACACAGCAAACTGAAGTTTAATAATTAAATAAGCGAAGTCACACATCTATCTAATGACAATAAAGGGCCGTCATCGCAGGCACACAGCTGTAGGTCAGTTGAAATACTGTTCTCAGTCATGGCTGTGTTCTTGGTCAAGTTATAGGGCCTCCCCGCGTGTGGGGCAGGGCATGTCAAAGCTGGTACCCAGGGCTTCCAATACAACTGGCCGAGTGTGCTGGGCACAGGAAATGGGCTTAGCCCCGAGCTACTCCCTCCCTTGCCCAGTCTCCCGTGGTTATCTACATGGTCTGTACTCCAGCACCTGCAATCGAGTCCTTAGAGATCACCCAAATCCTAGCCTGTGAAAGAGTTATGATTCCATGGGGCTGTGTCACTAGACATCCAGGGCTGCATGCAGTTCTCTGCCAGAGTACTTGAGAAAATCTGAGTACCATGCAGATAAGCACCAGCCCAGGCTCACGTGAGGGAGTTGGTTCCTGTCTTGGGCTCTTGTGAGTATAGAAAAGCCGAGTCTCGGTGGATGGCTACTACTGGAATGCCCTGGACAGAGTCTTATCCCTGGTTCTGGATGATAGTGGTTCCTACTTATGGGACGGATGGCTTCGTCTCTGTAGAGAACCAATCCATTGCATTGGGGTTTCAGTTGGCGTGACCCACACACACACTCCAGGCACAGCCGTGCAGACCTGAGGCTCGGGGGTGCACTGGGACCCTGTTGTATTTAGCCCACTGGACTCACCCGTGGGGAATTCATACCTTACCTTGCAGGTGAATTTTGGTGAGCGCAGGGAAGAGGTGGTAGGTAGGTCAGGGAGGGATTGCTGAGTGGGTGGTTGGCTGTGTGTGAGATGCCGCCCTCTGGTGGTGGGGCATGGCAGTCAGCTTCTGCAGCGCTGTGCAGAGTAACAGTAAAGGCAAGGGATGCTGCTGCCCCGCTGGGAGACTTTTTGGGCACATTGGGTGGCGTGGTCAGGAAACACCTAGCGATCCAGGGCAGAGGCTGAAGGGGAGCTCTAACCTCCAGGCAAATCTGTGTAAGCCATTGGGCTCCCTCCCTCCCGGAGGCATCTCCAAGACTGTTTCCACCTGTCTGTGTGATCGGGGTGGGACTGTGGAGTATGAATACATCTCGTTCACAGTCTCTGGGGCCTCTGAAAACATCTCCGGTCTGAGTTATGGCAGCTTTAGAGGCAGCGGGGAGCAGCAATTCAAAGCAAAATCGGTAGAGCTTGTGGCAACTGCACGCACAGCTGTGCCCTCTGGGCGCTGCTGCGTGGCTGACGGCCCAGGGATGCAGGGCTAGGTTCAGCGCTTCCAGAGCCAGAAGCCCCAGGCTGCGCGGCAAGGTCGTTTGTGAACAGAAAATGATGTTATTTTTATTGTGGTTAAAAAAAAAAGCAAGTGTGTAGCTTCTGACGTGGAGGTTCTAAAAAGGAGGCGAGAGGTTATACTGGAAGGTGTGCAGCCACCGAGGGGTCTAGACGTGGTAGCTGGTGATTCTGTGACCTCTTCCTATAGGGAGCTCTGAGCTTAGGATTTTCCCCCAGGAGTCCCTGAGGACTCAGGTGACAAGGGTGTCATTCCTCACCTGGGAAGTAGAATTTTGATGGATTAGACAGTGAGGAACATTGGTAGACATTGTAGATACTGGGGCAGGAGAAAGGCAGAGGGGAACTCAGATTTGAGAACCTGTTATTCCATCCCAAGGGCCTGGCGAGAGTGAGTTATTTCATTGTGTGGGCTTTAGCTTCTGATCTGTGAAATGGAGAGAATGATAATACTGGTCTCAGAAGATGGTCGTGAGGGTTGACGGACTCAATACAGATATTCTTTGTTTAGCGAACTACCTGTTCCATGACCGTTTAGAATTAGCCCTGCGGCATCCTGTTTGCACTTGCAACCTGCTGCTGGGACTTAGAACCTCCCTGTTTTTGTACAGTTCTGTCCTCTTGTTTACAGAGCCCTGCTACTTTGGTTGCACAGCACACCCTGATCATACAGTACTGCAAGCTTTGCTGCTGGTACTGGGCGGCATAGTACTGTGGTTCTGGATTCTGTTTTACATGACAGTATTGCATGTAAGAGTTATGCAAATACAAGCAAAGTCACCAGGCTGGAGTTTTCTTTGACCGTGTCTTTGTTCTGAATATTGCAATGTACATACTAGATGCAATTTCTCGTTTAATGAAGAATTCATTTAACAACCTCATTGCAGGACCAAAAGCTCAGCTATGAAGTAAGGATTGTCTGTATCCGTAAAGTCTTTGGAAGAGACAGTAACACGTAGAAAATCTTAGTAATGCTGCTAGATTAGTTGCTGTTAGTGGCCTCACGTGTGTGCTTTGAGTGTTCTATCACTTAATCCTCAGCACAGTGATGTAAGCACCCCTGAGACTCAGTTTCCCACAGTGCCACATCAAGGCAGGGCTGGGGATGTTGTTGGCAGGTGAGCTGCCTGACTCCCAAGGCCATGAGTCCTCTGTGGGGGAAATGTCATCACATACGTCCCCAAGAAAGATTTCCCTGGTAGGTAAAGACTGGAGATGGCAGGGTCTCGGCCGGAGTAGTGAAGAAACTCAGCTGGAGAGGGCGCCCAGAGCGCCGTGGCAGGAGTTAGGATGCGGTGAGCTTGGAAGAGGTCCTCCTTTCTCTGGATCCAGGCCTGCGACCCCTTTGGGTGGGTGAGGGCCTGCCGGGGGCGGGGCAGGAGGCGTAGAAGAAGGCTGAGAGCGGTGGGAAGGACCTGCCTTGTCTTGTGGAGGTTCTTCCTGCCCCTCCCTTCCCCCTGCCCCACCGGGGAGGCTGAGATGGGAAGCTTTGCCTCTGAGCCTGCACCTCAGCACCCCCTGCCCCGGATTTACACAGAGGATCCACGTGCAGGGGACTCTGGGTCACGCGACACCTCCTGTTCACCTATGTCTCCATCCTAACCCGTCTCTGTCTCCCATGTCCCCATTTCCTGGGACCCAGTCCCTTCCTCTATTCTACATGTGCTCCTTTACACACGCATGTTCACACACACACACACACACAGGCACACAGACGCACACGCTTAGAATGGTGGTTTCTGCCACGTGAAGAATGTGTTTGTGTTGGGTTTGGCCAGCTGCCTGGATCCTTTGCTGCTCTGAGCTTCCCAGCCCGGCATTCCACGTGAGGGTCCCTGGCCCTTGGAAGGCCACAGGAATGTCCCCACCCCCTGACTCTGGCCTAGCCTCCCGCTTTCAGAGTTTAAGAAAATAAAAGTGAGTGAAAGGTATGCTTCCTTGAGCAGGGCTTCTGAGGGGGAGACACAGGGAGGAGGGGTGGCGTGGAGAAGGTCCCCTGGCTGCCCCTACAGAGCAGCTCTGGAAGAGAGGAGATTCCTGGGAGGGGCCGGAGGAGCGCGCAGAGGGGCAGCGCACTTAGCCTGTCGTTATTTCTTCCTCTGAGCCATCAGCAGGCCGTCAGTTAGAACTCTGGGGCGCTTGGCTGACTAACAGACCTCTCTGCAGACAGGAGTGGAAGGGCGATGTCTTTGGAGCGTCCTCACCGCGTGAAACCCTGTGCCCCTCCCGGGCATGAAGGATGGCGCTGCCCTCGCGGGTGTGACTGCAGGAAGGAAGTTGTGCCACAGTCCTGCTGGGCTGAGCAGAGTCACTCCAGGGGCCCGGGCCACCCTGACCTTTGGCACTGATCCCACTTCTGGGGATCTGGGAAAGCAGGAGAAGGCTCTGGGAAAGAGAATGACTGTCTTCAGGGCAGGAAACGCAGGGTCCTGAATATGTGCGGGTCCAGCTGGGGATGGCCGTGCCACGGCACCCGCGGGGCCCGGTACAGCACTGGCCTTCCTGGCCCCGGGGAGTGCAGGGAGCAGTGCTTGGCTGTTGCTCTTCTGGAAGGAGCACAGCGTGTCCCTTTTCCTCCCTGCACACACACTGCTCAGCACCTCAGTGATCCCGCACATGGTTCCGTGTGGCCCATGTGAAAAGGAAGGGAAGGAGACTGTCTCGGCCTCTCCTGGAGCAGAGTATTGCAGCGAGGCAGAGGTTTGAGCAGGGGAACCCAGCTCCTTTCTGGAGGTCTCAAAGCCTGGCCATTGTCGTGCACGCTGTCGGGACAGCTGGGGTTAGGAGAGTGCGGGGCGTCTCTGAAATGAAGGAACTGAGTCACCCGTGGGCTTTCTCTGTTCCCGGAATCTTAGGAGCGGGTCCCTGGCACCATCTGGAATGAGATTGATGACACACAGGTATTCCGGATTCTAGATCTAGAGGATTTTGAAAAAATGTTTTCAGCCTATCAGAGGCATCAGGTAAGACCTCGCCCCTCCGGCCTTTCGGGTCTTGGCTTCCACACGATACCCCTTGAGCTTGAACCTCAGCTCTTTCCTTCCTCTCTTCCTTCCCTGCCCCGCTCCTTCCTGGCTGCTTCCTCCTCCCTCCTTTCCTCCCTTCTTCCCTTCCTTGCGCAGATACCGAGCAGTTCCGTTCTCCATGGGGCGCTACCTCCCCACAACCCCGCAGATACCCTGCGGTGCCGTCACGGTGCATTACAGTTTGTATTCTCCATCCACTGATGGAACGGTGCTCTGTCTGCTTCTCTCCTATGTCCCAGAGCACTGGAGGTGGCCTCTCAAGGCCTAGCCGCTACTGTCCCCTGCTGCCTTTGGCCTAGGACTTAGAGATGACACCTAGAAGCAGTTATGGCTCTTCAATCCATGTCTTCCACCATACTCTCCTCTCCAGCACCCCACTAACCCATTGAGCTGAGGTGTTCACGCTGTGAGGAGATTGGGGCTTACTGCTCCTTGTCATTTAGTGGGCCGAGGCTGGGGCAGGGCCTCGAGGGGCCAGGGAGGCCTCAGTCTACCCTACAAGCTCTATGTACACGTGCCTGGCCCATGGGTCTGGCCCTACAGCCCCCGTGGGAGTTGGGGCTTAGGCTGGTGGCAGAAAGTAGGACCCTGAGGCACAAGGACCTAGGCCGAGGGGATCGCCACAAAAGGCTGGCTCTCAGGGCTTTCCTTCAGATTCTGGGTATGATTCTAGATGGGTTTGGACCTAGGAACCTGAGAGTAACTTGCGTCCCCAGAGCCCTTTTCCCTAAGTCCAGCTTGGGACCGACCAGCCCAGCGGCCCGAAGGTCTGCTCTTCCTCTCTGACCTGCGTGCTCGGGGCTGCTTCCTCCAGGCCCAGGCTGTTTTCTTCCTTATTTTCTCTGCTCAGCCTGGGCTCCCGCCCAGGCCCTCAGTGTCAGTGGTCAGCCCTGGCAGGGATGCCCTGCCCCCCTTTCTCAGTCCAGACCTATGGATGACCCGTCCTGAGGACAGTCAGGGCCAAGGAATCCATGGGATTACATCTCCAGCCCTGTTGTGGGGGCCTAGAAAAAAACAGATTTCAATGTGGGTGTTCAGGGCATCTGATCCTCTGCGCCCAATTCCAGGAGGCAGTGTAACCTTCGCTGTGGCCGCCCCAGGCCCCAGGAGGCTCTGGAGCTGGCAGGCTTTTCAGTCTTGTGCTTCTCAGAGTCTCAGCCCCCCGGGCTGTGGGGACAGAGGAACAGGTGCCGGGCTGGCTCCAGCATGGTGGTCACACGTCTCTCTCTAGTCCAAGTCTTCCTCCAGGCTGTCCTGCTGGTCTGTCCTGTCCTGTCCAGTCCACAGGGCAGGGGTTGGGGGAAGTTGGAAAAGAATGTTGGGGGGGGGGCGTTAGGCCAGACAAGGTCAGGGGTCTCTGCCAGCTTGCCGAGCAAAGAGCCAAAATCAGAAGACCCCTTCCCGTCCTCGCTGGGCCTGCTCTGCAGGGTGTGAAGCTGCCCTGTTTTGGGGACTGAAGCCACAGCAGCAGAGCAGGGGTGATCCCAAAGGTGGCATTCTGCTTGTCAGCTCCTCGTGTCATCCTGGGGCCCTGGACTAGAGGTCCTGGAAACCATGGCCTTAGCCCCATGCCTGAAGCAGGTCTAAGCTGTTGTCCACTCCCTTGGCCTCCAGACGGGAGGACACAGAGCAGGCTGGGCCCGCTCAGCTCCCTTAGGTGTTAGGACAGAGGAGTGCGAGGAATGAACTCGGGATGCCTGCTTTTCCTGTCCCTGTGAACAGGCTTCTCCCGAGCTGCTCGCTCGGATCCCTTCTGTTTCTTCAGGAAGGGTCTCAGCAGAGGGGAGGAAGGATGAGCAGGCAGGGTGTGGGATGGGGATGCCAGGGTCCCCTGGGGTACCTCGGGTTCAGGTGCACAGAAGGAGCTGGCTGCCCTCTGCTTGTTCGGCTTCTCTGTGAGCACATTACGGCTTTGGGGTTCCCATCTCCAAGCATGGGGTTCCATGGGGTCAAGGTGCATGGAGCGGATGCTGAGGACCCCCAAGTCCGTCCCGCTGTTCCTGGTCCCTGAGCCTCTGACTAACATTGTGCATGTTTAATTCTCTGTCGGCTGTGGCTGCTGCCTGCCTAGGAGCTGATAACTAATCCTCCTCAGCAGGTGAGTGATTCTGGGCTCTGAAACTTCCAACTCTCAGCCGGGGCCCAGCGGAGAGGGCCTGTCCATGTTACCTCCTGCCTTCTGGCTCATCCTGGCTGTAGGGCAGGATGGAGTGGCAGGAAGCTTCTAGAGCTCTGATCTTACCCACGGCTAAGGCATGGCATTCTGTAACGCTGCTCAGGTCGGGCACTGCACCATTCAGGAGGATGGTGATGTGAGTGGCGGAGCATGGGCTTGGTGGAAGTGCCTCGGGTAACAGCACTGTGCTTCCCGGCCACCTGCCTCCACTGCCAGGGTCCCAAGAGAAAGAGGGGTGGAATCTTAGAGTTCCTGAGACTCTGCGGGCTGTCTCAGGAGAGCTCTGGGTGTAATTCTGCCTCGATTTCTCCCCTTTTGACCCTGTGGATGCCCTCTACCTTGGGCACACGAGGCTGCACCTGAAGTCCCCAGGAGTGAGGGACTGTGACTTTACAGGACTTGGACCAATGTCTCCTTTGACCCAAAGGGGAGGCCCTTTGGGTAGAGGCAGTGAGAGTCCATCCTGTGGGGACCATGGTAGGACAGGGTCTGTGACACGTTCCCCATCCACCGCCCCCTTCCCTGGAGGCTGACAGTCTGACCCCTAACCCTGGGCTCTGCATGCGGACCCTCCCTCTCCGGCCCCTGATAAAGCCCCAGATCCCACCTGTGAGAGTCAGTTGTTAAGCACCCTCCTCTCATCCTGTGTCCCTCGCTTTCTCTCATGCTCCCTAGTGAAGAGCACACCCCAGGTTGGCGGAGGGGACATTCCCGGGGTGGGCAAATGGAGACTGGGGGTCCCCACCCCATGCTTCCTTTTGGCTCCTTGTTTGCAGAAAGAGCTGGGCTCCACTGAGGACATCTACCTGGCCTCCCGCAAGGTCAAAGAGCTGTCGGTCATCGATGGCCGAAGGGCCCAGAACTGCATTATCCTTCTCTCCAAGTACGTGCACGCCCTGGGAGTCTGCCCTGGGGGGTCCCTGATGGAGAGAGTGGGCTCCCCAGGGAGCAGAGCCCCAAGACCCAGCTAGGGCTTGGGCAAGAGGTGGTTGAGCTGAGTACCTGGGGTGAGAGAGGGGCGATGGCTGGAAAGGGGGGTGATGCCAGGCTCTGCCCCACTCCCCCACTTCTGCTGTGACTTGGGAAGGGGCAGGCACAGATCTAGAGCCCTGTCCTGAGAACCCTGGTGGAGCCACAGCCTGGCACTCTGCGCAGGAAGCTGCCCTAGTCACAAGGCCCCGGGCAGCCTGGTCAGCGTCTGGCAGCTGAGTTGCTCTAAGCCCGAGGAGGGCCCAGCTCAACTTAGGCCGCGGAGCACTATGATCTCAGCCCCTAAGCATTTCCCGGGGCTGCAGAACAGACAGGGCAGTATCTGTGCTAACAGCGCAGCTTCTGTGCAGGGCCTCCCCAGAGGCAGGGTCAGGGGCCACTGCCTCCCGTGCTATTCTTGGTGCTGCCCTGAGCGACTCTGGAACATTCCCCCCTCCACCTGCACTCCCCCGAGTTGAGTCCCAGTTTCTCCCATTTGATGGCGGGGGGGTGGGTGTTGGTGCACATGTCACCGGCAGAGGGGATGCACTGGGGGTGTAGGCAGGTCACCCCACCCCTTCCCAGACAGCAGGGCCTCTCAGAGAGCCGCTGTATGGGAGCGAGGCACCCGAGCTCCTGGCTCTGTCCTGAAAAGGAGGGACAGGAAATGGTTCCCCTCGGGGGCCTGCTGGAATCCATCCTCCCTGTGGATGGACCTGAGGAGAAACAGGTCAGGAGCCCTTTCCCTGTGCCTTCAGTCTCCACTGAAGATGGCCTTTCCCCGCCAAGAGCCCCCGGCATCTCTGAGGAAGCCTTGCACAACGCACCAGGGGCTCAAGCCTTGATTCAGACCCCAAAATGCTCAGCATTGCCTATGCAGAGTGAATCCATGAGGCCGTCTCAGGTTTTGTAGATGACACAGTACCACTAAAGTACTCCCTAGTCCACGTTAGAGAGAGCAGAGGATGTGGCCACGTGGCCTGGGAGGAAGGTGTAGCGGGTGCCTGAGCCCAGGGGCCAGGCTGCTCAGGGGTGGGCTTTGCCTCAGGTTGAAGCTTTCTAACGAGGAGATCCGGCAGGCCATCCTGAAGATGGACGAACAGGAGGACCTCGCTAAGGACATGCTGGAGCAGGTGAGGGCCGGGTGGGAGGGAAGGGAACCTGTTCCTCATGTCCCCCAGAGAGTCTGTGACTCCCCAGGAGAAATTAAGCTGGGGGGGGTTTGGGGTGCTGATTTCTAGAAAGTTCCCTGCGTAAGCCTTTCTGGGAAAAGGCGGGCAAAAAGCTGCCAGGGATCTCTGAGAAGGCATAGGTCACAAGCCAGAGTCAGGACAGAGATTTTTCTCCAAGTCTCATCCACCTCAATCTATTTCATCCTTTAAGAGAAACCCAGAAAACACCAGGCAAAAGTAACATCAATCAAAAAAAAAAAAAGAACTACTGTCTATCGCAAGGCAGGACAGTATTATTAGAGTGAGGAGATGCAAGAATATTCACAGCCACTTTATAAAACCCCCAAGCGGTGAGCAAGCCAACTGTCCGTCAGGAGGAGAGTGACCAAGTAGATGGTGGTGTGTTCGTATAGTAGAACCCTACTTGACCACAAAAAACTACCGGCACCCGTCGTGGAGGACTCCTAGCACTAGGTTGCTTGAGAGAAGTCCCATGCTGAGAGGGCTCACAGTGTCACCACCCATTTTCCTTTGCTGGCATGTAATAGTGAGCTGGGTTGAGGCTGGAAAGCCCCGGAGTTTGGCCCCAGCCTCTACTCGGCATCTAGTAACTTAGAGCAGGCATCCCAGCTTGGGTCTCTTATAAAACCACTAATGCCAGGACGGGGACCCCATGGTCATGACTTCCACATCATCCTAATTATCTCCCTAAGCCCCACCCCCAAATGCCATTACCAGCTGCAGTTGGGGGTTACATTTCCAACCCAGGAACTGGGAGGGGGCCCATTCTTACCTGGCATGAGTGCCTTGATTCAAGAATGGACAAACCTGTGGCGCTGGAATTCAGTTGAGGCTCTGTGGAGGTTGGGGGGTGGCTTTCAGAAGTGAAGCCAAAGAACTTTCTAAGAGGAATATTTTGCATCTTAATCTGGTGTTTTAGATCCGGTATTTCTGGGGGTGGAGAGCTTTGACAAAACTGGCCGAGCTGCCCATTTAAAACGGGCGTGTGTTAGTTTACGTAGAGTATATCTCAATCAAGTTTGCCAAAAAAGAAACATCATTGATCCGTGCACTTGGGCATAGTGTACTTCCTGTGAGATACAGCTGAATTTCAGGAGGTGAGGAAAATCAGGGAGCCGAGGGCTGGGTGTCCCGCGGTCCCCTCCTAGCAGGTCCTGGCCACACCAGGGTCCCTCTGTGCATCTTGAGCTCCTCACACCCCACCCCGTGGATCTGCCCCGCACCTGTTTCTTGCCTGACCCCCTCTATTCTGCAGCTCCTGAAGTTCATCCCTGAGAAGAGTGACATTGACCTCCTCGAGGAACATAAGCACGAGATTGAGCGGATGGCACGTGCTGACCGCTTCCTCTATGACATGAGCAGGTCAGGGCTGCAGATGTGGCGAGGGGTTGGGGGCTGGGCACCTGGCCCTGGTGGGGATCGGCACAGAGGAGACTGGCGGTGATGCACCTCGCCCTACCCTACCCCCAGGATCGACCACTATCAGCAGCGCCTGCAGGCCCTGTTCTTCAAGAAGAAGTTCCAGGAGCGGCTGGCCGAGGCCAAGCCCAAAGTGGAAGGTAGGGCTGCCTGCTGAGGGGAGGCCTGGGGCAGGGAGGTGTCGGGGACCCATGGGAAGGATCAGAGGGAAACGGCTTCCTTATGCTTAACCCAAAGAAAAAACCAATGTCAAGCGCAGAATGCAAAACTATGATCGTGGTAGGAAAACACCCTGGTTTCTACTGGCTTGGGTGCCAGCTGTGTGACACGGTCTATGCCCTAGCATTGGGACCCTGCAGGGAGCAGCGTCTGTTGGCATCTATCCCAGGGTGGGGCTGCAAAGACACGCAGGTACCAGCACCGTGCCTGGCACCTAGTGCATCCCTCTGTCTCTCACAGAGGGGCTCTAAGCGCATTATAGAAGACATCCCAGGATATCATTGTAAGTGTGAGCCTCTTGGAACCTGGGAAACAGTGTGAGGTGATCTGTGGAGGTGCCTGATTTTCTGAGCCAGGGAAACCCCTCTAATGCAGGCTGTTTCCGGATGGGAGATGTGTGCTGAGCGCTGTGTGAAACACCTTATGTGCGTGGTCTTACTTGGTCCCCACAGGTGGCGAGGCTGGGGGAGGGAGTTGTGGGATCGTGGGCAGAAGGGGATGGGGCTGATGTGCTTGTTTGGGGTGAGAACTGGACCACAGAACAGAATAAGCCACGTCCAGATTCTGAGGGTGTTCAGGGCTGGCGGGGGGGGGGGGGGGG
>PVLA01001830.1:111292-217759 GCA_004027455.1 Hydrochoerus hydrochaeris | reverse complement strand
CTTTGTTGGGGTGATGGGGGGATCCTTATCTTCATCTCCATCTCCTTCTGCTGCAAACTGCTCTTGGGGGGTGAAGCACGGATAAGGTGCTCAGCCCAGGGAGGATGTGCTCAGCTCTCTTGTGTCTCAGGTTAGCAGAGCAAATGTGCACAACTGCCTTTGGGAGCTAAGGGTGCAGAGTAGTCTAACCATTAGGGAGACTTAACCCAGGCTACTTCCTGCTCCCGGAAGCTTCCTTCTAAACTCTAAGAGTAAGCCAGGGGATGCTGTCTCAAATCTCCTTTTATTCACTTTTGTCTTTTTGAGACAGGGTCTCACTATGCAGTTCAAGTTGGCCTGGAGGTCACTTTGTAGCCCAGGATTGATCTTGAGACAATCCTCCTGCTTCAGCCTCCTGAGTGCTGGGATTACAGGCATGTGCTGCCAGGCTCCGGCTAACGTCTCCTTTTAATAGCAAGCTGTACAGAACAAGATGTGTTGATGAGAACAAAATTGCTAGGGAAGGTTGCTGCTCTATAGCTGCCCTCTAGAAGATTTGCTCACCTAGAGCAATGGCCACTGTCCCCAGATAGCCCAAGAGTGAGGGAGGGAAGAGAGGCCTGGATACATTGGCACGAATCTCCCTCAAGAAAATTCCTCCTGCTTCAGGCACATTCTTGCATCTTTCTTGCCACGTTCTGAAGCAGTTCTGGAAGTCCTCCTTCAGGGGCTCTTTATTATGCTGTTGTAGCTGCCACTAAGTCCTGAAACGATTGAAAACATTTATCTTCCATAGTCCTTTTAGCTTTGGGGAAGAGCCGAGATGCATGGTGGCAGACCTGGTGACTAAGGCAGAGAAAGGCACGGCGTCCTGTTTTATAAGCCTGCTTTTCTGCAGGGTGGCTCTTGGCCGCAGCATTTACTATTTCTCTCTCTCTCTTTTTTTTTTTAATCACAGCTTGTAAAAACACTCACAAAAGAGGGCTTCCAGAACTGCTCCAGAAAGAGGCCAAGAATGACGGGAGGAGTGTTCAAAGTGAGAGGGAGGATTTGGAGAGGAATTTATGGCGATGTCTTTTACGGTGATAAATTGCATTAGGCAGTTGAAACATTCACTATATATTTTGATCATACCCGGTGTAGAATTGGATCAGTGTCATCAGCTGAGTTGAAGCACAGAGAACTGTGCAGGAGTTGGGATTCCTATTCCTCCTCTTCCTCATGGAAGACACCCCCAAAGGAGCTAAATTTAACCTGTCCTCCCAGAATCCTGAGCTGTTGACACCACTCCCCCTCCCCCCAGCAGGGGTGTGGCTCTGGATCAATTTGCCAAAAGCCAATGAGCCACATATGAGACATTTACTGATTTTTCTGTAAGTACGTTCAGGATTGTACTCTTGAATAGATTCTTCTTATGAACATGTTCACTGCCTCCTGTGCCAAAGTCACCACTTCTTGTGACTGCATTCACTGAATAGAGCCAGGATAATATGGTTGCAAAAGCAGCATTCTTATGAACATATTCATGGCTACATAATTCTTGTGAATGGATCTAAAATGTTCTGGCTGCAAACGGGAGTTTTCCCATTTACACTGATTTCCTTTGAATTCTTGTCATTTTCTGTTTTGCCAACATTTTAGCATTTTTAGGAGGGCTCCTTTGCAAATTTTTCAAATAGTAATTCAGCCTTAGCAAAGCCATCCCAGGTTGTATAAATTGCTGGAAACTTTTGTAAGTGATCTTTTTCCAAATAGACTTTTTATTGAAATGTGATGCGCATGCATAAAAGTACAGAAATCCCAAGGCTTGATGAGTCATTAAGAAGTGAAACCCCGCTTGCGACTGACACTCAGGTTAAGACATGGGGGTTTCCAACTCCAAAGCCCTCTCACTGTCTTTTCCCGAGCACCTCATCCCCAGCCCTCTAAGGAGAGGAGCTGTCTTGACTTCTAGATTACTTTTGTCTGTTTTGAACTTTATATACACGTGATAATGTGGTATGAATAATTTTATGGAGGTGTCTTTTGCTTAATATTGTGGTTCTGAGTTACTCTCCAGTGGGGAGTTATCAGTGCTTCACTTTACCCCATTCTATATTACAATTTGTCCATTCTATTTATAATTTTTTTAAAAAAGCTAGGAATAGCTCAACTATTCACAAGAGTAATGTTGCTTTTAGAGTCGTGTGCAAGTGTTCAATGCAACAGACAAAACTTATTTATACCTTCTCCTGTACAAGTTATTTTTAACTGCTTCTGATGTTTTCTACAGATGTTAGCTGAGTGGGTTTCTTTTTATCTTCTGTATGGGTCAGTGTTCTGCTGTGAAGGCTCTAATGCCTGTGAAAAACGACTTACAGGAGCAAATACTTATTTTGGCCCACGGTTTCAGAGTGTTCAGTCCGTGGTCAGCCAATTCCAGTGCAGAAACAGCTTGCTGGACAGGCACAGTGGAGCAAAGCTGCCTTTCATAGGGCAGCCAGGAAGCAGACAGGAGAGAGCCGGAGCGAAGGGGGAGGTATATATAATCTTCAGAGACCCAGGAACCTACTTTCTTCAATGGATGGAACTACTTGCCATCTCTTAATAGCCCATTCAGCCACAAGCTCATCAGTGGATCCATCGTTGGGAATCGATCCTTGAATACATGAGCCTTTGAGAGGGGATATTTCATATTTAAACTATAACATCATTGTAAACAGCATTAGGAATTCCTGTTTGGCTTTAGCCAGTAATTACTTTTAATGTTCAAAAAGACATTCTATAACTAGCAGTCAAAATCTCAGGGTAGGAATTTGAATTCACTCTTGCACATTAACTAGGGTAGATTCAGAGCACACACATCAGAGTGGACTGCTGGTTTGTATTTCTGGTAATGAATCATTTAAGCTCTAAAGGAAATGGTTAAAATGCCTAAGGTTTGGGAAAATTTTAAAAACAGAACTATATTTTTCAATTATAGTTTTAATTTTAAAATATTTAAATTTTTAATTATGTCTGAGTGTTGAGTTATATATCATCAAGTCGGAGACACTACCCACGCTAAATCATATTATTTACTTTATTGAGCAAAGAAAACCTATGAATAGTATCATCGATAACATGATTTTATTGATGGAATTTTCTTTCCCCAAAACCAATAAAACACAAAATGTCAAAATAGGCAGAAGCAAATCCATGATATGTAGGAGGCAGAAAATAAATGTTTTAAGTGCCGGGTTTAAAATCAAAGCATCCCAGCGAAGGACATATTGAGAGCAAGACAGTAACCGTGTATCAGTTTCCTGAGAATGGATTTGAAAATGTCTCATCTTGCATTTAAAGACTGAGAAAGGGTAGTTGGTGACCTGCCCTCAACAATATCTGCTTCCCTGGAGGTGGGAACAAGTGGAAGGGCTCCTGAACCTTGGTAGGATTTCTGTGCCCCCTGCCACCCCGAGACTCAAGGATACTTGCTAGTCTTGAGCCAGTCTGCATAGCATTCACCTGCCCCCTCCCCAGCCATCTTGCTGGCCTCCCGGGAACTGACACGCAGCAAGCGTCTAAAGCAGATGCTGGAGGTCGTCCTGGCCATCGGCAACTTCATGAACAAGGGGCAGCGCGGAGGAGCCTCTGGGTTCCGGGTGGCCAGCCTCAACAAGATCGCGGACACCAAGTCCAGCATCGACAGGTGGGGACCCCCCTGCTTCCTCAGCACCTTCGTTTGCCTGCCCAGGACTCCTCACCTGTTTCCCCTTCACCCACCTTAGCTTCCTCCTGACCCCCATGCCGGTTTCCCTGGTCTCACCCCTGGCCTGGTTCATCCACAGAAACATCTCTCTGCTCCATTACCTGATCATGATCCTGGAGAAACATTTCCCTGACATCCTGAACCTGCCTTCCGAGCTGCAGCATCTCCCGGAAGCCGCCAAAGTCAAGTGAGGGTCCCCCCGCACTTCCAAAGCTTCCTTCTCTCCACCCTCCAGGGTACTAGGGATGGACGGTGCTTTGGGGTCTCCTTTTGGGACAACTAATCAAGACATTTTGCCATTAAATCCTTGTGTCAGAGAAGATTCCAGAAAACACTAGTTGAGTAGGGAATTGAACCAGGTATGGGAAGACAGCCAGCAGCAGGAACCATAGTAAGCCCATTGCTACCATGGGCTTCACCCCACTAGGGAACTCAGGAGGCAGCATAGGACCCTCAGCCTGTCACCCACCTGATGAGTGAGGGCACCGGGCGGTCCTACAGCCTCCCACGCTGGTCACTGGCTGGAGGAACTCTGCTGTAACTCTCTGGTCATGGGTACAGAGAAAAGACATTATCCCCCAACCATTATCATGTGAATTTGGGGACTTAAATTTCCAATATGAATGCTCGCCTGGCTGGAAGAGTCAGACCCATGCACTTCACTGAACACCAACATCAGCTACTGTAGAGCTCAGGCCTGAACATATGGGTGAGGAGCAGCCATGTCCAACAGCACCGCAAATGCGGTGAAGGCCGCTCACAGGCATCCTGTGCTTCCTGTGTCTCAGTCTGTTGTCTGCTGCTATAATAGAATCCCTGAGACTAATGTATGAAAGCTAAGAGTCTAAACTGGGCGTGGTGGTGCACGCCTGGATTACCCCCTCTGGGAGGCTAAAGCAGATGGATGGTAAGTTCCAGGCAAGCCTGGGCGATTTAGGGACTTGGCTAGACCTTGTCTCAGAGTGAAAAGTTTAAAAAGATCTGGTGATGTAGCTCAGTGCAAAGGCTCTAGGGGTTCAAACCCCATTATGAAACAAAACACAACAATGTCAGTATGGCTTGTGATTCTAGAGACCGTATAAGAGCAGGTGGTGCTACGGTCTGCCCAGCACCGGCAGCATAAATAACCACAGCACTGAATGCCTCCCTCAGCAAGACAGAGCAGGTGTGCTGGCTAGGCTGTCTTCAGAACCCAAATACCATCTTGGGCCAGCACTCTCACGACCTTATCTGACCCTCATCCCACTGGCTCCACCCCCATAGGCCATTATCATAGGAACTGGGGGATGGAAACTTCCTATAGGAACTTCCTGAGGTGCATTCAAAACACAGCCCCCTTCTGGGAGCTGAGCAGCATTACCTGGAGGTAACAATTACATCTAAGCCATAGGCCGTGTGTTAGAGACCTGCTATGGGACAGGACTTTCATCCCATCATTGTATAGAAGGCGGCTGGTTTGAACAGAAGCCAGTTGCCAGGGCCACACATCAGTGCACAGATACCAGGCCCTTGTGCTTCACCCCACCGCCTCCCTGCGTCAGCTTTGGCTCCTCCACCACAGTTGATTTCCTTCCTTCTGTCCCGTCTCCTCTCCCCCCAACAGCCTGGCAGAGCTGGAGAAGGAGGTGAGCAACCTCAAGAAGGGGCTGAGAGCTGTCGAGCTGGTGAGTGTGTGATGTCACCCCTGCCCGGGGTTGGGGGATGCTCTTGGTGGAGTTGCTCCTGCCGCCAGCCACTGGCTCCCGAGACATTACTGTGACCCAGTGCTCCTGGCGGGGCTGCTGGGACAATGGGCACAATGGTACAGCCCTCAGGAAAGGGTGATTGGATATTTGGGGTTTAAAGGGATTTGATACTGTTTCTGTGTCACCGAAAAAATGTGGCATCCATGTAGCAGCAAGGTGGCATAAACATGAACTTGATCTAGGTCTGTCCTCAGTTTCTCCACCCACTAGAGGCCCTGTCTCTCTCTCTTCACCTCATCCCTGGGCTAGGGAAGGCCCCATGCTGACTTTGACCGTTCCTGCTGCTATAACAAAATGCCATGAACTGAATGGCACAGAAGCAAGAAGAAAATTTTAATTTTTGGCAACATTGGAGCCTGGGAAGCCAACATCAAGGTTCCAGAACATTCAGTGTCTGGTGAGGGCTTATTCCTCAGAGATGGAGCCTTCACACTGTAGCCTCATGGTAGAAGAGGCAAAGTTCCCGAGTGTCTTTTATAAGGGTGATAATCACATGCTCCAGTCACTTGTGAAAGACCTCGCCTCGGGACACCTTCACCTTAAGGGATTAGGGGAGCTTTGGGGAGGAAACACTTTAGGCTCTAGCAGCAGGGCTCTGGTCCCCACCCTTTCTGCTCAGATGGCCTCTCAGTGACCACCGCCAATGGCCCAGACATCTTCATCCTTGTGGCCTTCAAAACTAGGAACGAGTCTGTCCCCACCTTCACTGTGAAGGGTGGGAGGGAAAGGGAACCCAGAGGCCAAGCTCAAGTGTAAGAAAATACATTCTTTAGCCACCATGGAGGACCGGGCTGGGTGCGATTTCCAAATGTCCCACTCTGTAGTTCTTTGAATTACTGCTACTCAGGGCGTGGTGGAACAGCAGTATCTTTCCAGTCACCTCTTGGTCTTGCTCAAGTGCAGCTTCTGCTCCAGTGGTCTGGGGCGGGGCCTGCATTTCTGAGTTCTTGGGTCATGCTGCTGGGCTCAGACCACACTCGGGTAACACGGTGCTGTCCTGGTGGCCAGGGCACAGACACAGGCGGGTAGAGGGGTCGATGACCCTCATGGTCCTTGTCACCGTTAGATCTGGGGATGCAGGGTTTCTCTTCCTCCATGAGTGACCCCCAAGTTCCTGCCTCTCACCCCACATCCATCTAAACAGCCTTTACCTCATCCTCCCCAGGAGCTGGAATATCAGAGACGCCAGGTGCGGGAGCCCAGTGATAAGTTTGTCCCTGTCATGAGTGACTTTATCACCGTGTCCAGCTTCAGCTTCTCCGAGCTGGAAGACCAGCTCAGTGAGGCCAGGGATAAGGTAAGGGTGTCCCCGCCTCAGCCTTCCCCAGCCACGGCGCCTTCCTCCTGGCTCCTACACAGCCTCACGGGGACAGCTGCAGGGCCTTGAAGAAACGTGGCCCTGCTCCTACCAAACACGTAGGGCCACCGCTTTAGTGTCTGGATGACTGTCTCACCCCTTACCTTACGGGTCTGCCAAACGCCTGCAGTCCCATTCCACAGATGGGGACACTGAGAGGCAGTGTGATTAAGACGCAGTGATACAGCGGGGTAACAGTCGCGACCCTGGAGCCCAGCTTTGGCTCTGCCTCAAGCTGCTGCTCACACTTCCCTGGACACGGATCCAGAGGGGGACTTTTTAAAACGTGGCTTCTCATTCAGGAGGCCTGGGGTGGAGGGCGAGGGCGTTGAGATTCAGCATTTCCAACCTGCTCCCGTGGACACCTGTGTGACCCCACCCCAGGCCCACCCTAAGGGTCAGCCTCGGGCCTACCCTCACTCTATCCCAGGGGCGCTCTCACCCCAAGCATGCCAGGAGGTCCTAGCCTCGGGCCGGGCTCCGCTTGTGCCACTGCCAACCTGCCCCTCCCTCCTGCAGTTCGTCAAGGCCCTGATGCACTTCGGGGAGCAGGAGAGCAACATGCAGCCCGAGGGATTCTTCGGCATCTTTGACACCTTCCTGCAGGCCTTCGCGGAGGCCCGGCAGGACCTGGACGCCATGAGGAAGAGGAAGGAGGAGGAAGAGCGGCGGACACGCATGGAAGCCATGGTGAGCGGCTGGGCCGGGGCCGGGCCGGGGCCACGGGGGCTGCAGGCTGGCGTCCCGGGAGGGGGCACCGTGCCCACCCAGGGCTCAGCCCCGCCCTCCCCACGCCCAGCTGAAGGAGCAGCGCGAGCGGGAGCGGTGGCAGCGGCAGGGCAAGGTCCTGGCTGTGGGCTCGCTGGAGCTGGAGGAGGGCGGCGAGTTCGACGACCTGGTGTCGGCCCTGCGCTCCGCCGAGGTGTTCGACAAGGACTTGTCCAAGCTCAAGCGCGGCCGCAAGCGCTCAGGGAACCAGGCCTCGGAGGTCACCCGCGAGCGGGCACTGAACCGGCCGAATCACTGACGGGGGACTGGCCGCGCCAGAAGCCTGGGATGGCCGGGGCCATGCGGGCTGAGCGGAGCAGGTGGTGAGATTTCGACGCAGTGCTGGGTCCTGGGGTTGGTACTGTGCGCTGGACCAGGTGTCTCCCCTAAGCAAGATTCTTTCTGGGCCCTGGCCCCCCGCCGGCCCGGGGTTATTCTTGGAGCTAGCCTGGACAGCCCCGGCCAGGAACCCCAGGCTGTGGGTGCCCGTCCTCCCCCACCCGGGGAATCCCGGCTCCCAGCTGTGATCCAGGGGCCAACGTTCCCTGGGAACAGGCGAGGCCTCCCGTGTTAGAGCCGCTAGCTCAGCTCTGGCCTGTTCCAGAAAACCCACCATGGAGCCAGGAGGCGGCAGGGCCCGGAGCCATGAGGACAGAGCAGCACTAGGCCCTTTGGTCTCTCCCTTTCCCCCCGCTCTCCACTAATCCACAGTCCAGAAACTCACCCTTGGCTTGCAGGGTTAAAACCCACTCCTGGGTACTGGCCGAATCTGCTGAGGGAGGTGTCCGGGAGCGCTCACCGTCAGCTCACCTCACGCTGCGGGCACGGGGCCTAGGGGTCCTGCCCCACAGCACTGCCAATTGTCAGTGACACACTGACCTCACTTGTGGCCCGTGGTGCCTGACCAGAGGGTGACACTTGAATGCCCACCTCCTGCACAAACTCCCCAGTCTGCCACTCGGGAGCGTCACTTAAACCACTGCCTTCCTCTGACACCGCAGGGCAGAAGCCGCCTTGGCTGCCCATCCTGCAGACCACCACTTGGAACTGCATGTGTCCAGCCCCGGAGAGTTGAGTGCTGAGGGCCAGAACTGCCCTGTGCCTTTACACGGTACCCTTTAGGGCGACCTTCTCCATGAGGGGTCGTGGGGTGCTGGGGCCATGCAGATAGAGGAAAGCTGGCTACATTGGGGGTATCTGGTCTCTGGTGCTCTACTTGGTTCTTCCCCAAATTTCAAGGGGCTTCCTGGCCCTCCCGTCCACTCCTTCCTTTTTGTCCATCTTGAGCTGACCTGGCCGTTGGACAGGACGGCTGTATTTAGGCTCATTTCCTAGATGAAGGGGGTGCGGTCAGCTCCATCAAGGCATACCTTTTTGCACTGCCTCCACTCCTCCTCCTGAGTCCAGCCCAGCCTGGCCCTGGCCCTTTTGCCCTGCTCCTCTGCCCCAGGGTCACTGCCAGGGTCCAGACTGCTGGGCTGGGCTCACTCTTCTGCTGCCTGTCTTTGCTCCTGGGGGTCGGGGGCACAGAGCCAGAAGTGGGGTTGTTGAGCTCAGCAAGTGTGTTGGTCCGAGAGCGGGAGGGCAGGTGTGTGCAGGTGGGCGGGATCCGAGCAAGTGCAGGCCTGGCCCTCACAGGGCCCAGGTGAGGGCGAGCTGAAGGCTTCTAGGAGCAGCAGCTGCAGCAGTTCGGTTAGGCCCATGTGGACCCCACAAGCGTCCGCTGTGAGCAGCAGGCTATGGGGTGGCGGCCACCCCAGGTCCTCCCCCAAACTGGCCTGGCTGAGTCCTCTGATCACGTGAAAGGGAGGGCTCCACTTCTACGCAGCGACAGGCGTGTCCGTATCTGGGCCTTCCCACCAGTATGGGCTTTGCACCAGGAAAAACAAGGGCCAGGGAAGCTGTTTATGACGCGGGCGATCCTGAGAGAGGCAGAGTTCGGTTTAACTGTTTACAGAAGGTGCATACATTGTTCCGGAGCCCAACCTTTTGGCCCCCAAAGGCTGCTGCTTTCCTATTTATTATTTTCTAGATCTGGCTAATGGCTCTTGGTACTAGTTGATGCCATTCTAGCTGTAGATCATGCCCCACTCAGTAAAAAGGGTCTGGTGCCCATGGAGATGGCTGGGCGGGTCCTTGACGTTAAACGATTAAGGCTATTTGTGTGTTCCTTGGTCTTCCTTTCCCCTGGGTCCCACCGCTGTGGCTCCCACTGGGTAAAATTCTCCAGCTGCCAACCCGACCTTCTCAGCAGCAAGTACTTATTCCCCGTCTACCTGGAGCAGGGTGTCTGGTAGAAAGTTCTCCAGGCAGGTGGGGAAAGCTGTGGGTCACTCTGGGTCAGGTTCTCCCTGCCCCTGTCCCACTGCCACCAACCAGGGAGCTGTGACCATCTTCCCTGCCCTCTCCCAGGGATGTCCCACCAAGGCTGTTCTCATCAGCTGTCTCAGATGACAAATGAGGCTCCTGTACAGAATCCGCAGTGATTTTTACCTGCACCTTTTTTTGTAAGAATATATTGTAATACTAAAAACCATTAAATCCATACCACCCCCACCCAGGCTGCCTAGAAACTTGTGTTTTCCCCTAAGGTACTTGGGGTGGGTCAGGGAGTCGGCACCACCAGTGGTGTGCTAGAGCCAGCTCCGGGAGGAATTCCTCTCACATACTCAGAAATGCTGCAGACCATCTGGCGTTACAGGAACAGCCTGAACTGGGAGTATTGGTAATATCGAAAATTCTGTTTTCTAGAAAGCTGTCTGGAGAATGTTGGCCAGCACACACTGGCCCTGGGTATATGAAGATAAGGCTGGGGGACCAGTAGAGACGACCCACACGTGCTCGTGCACAGGACGGAGACCCTCCCAGGAGGCTGGGTGCAGGTTTGCGGGCGGGAGAACCAGGAACCTCTGAGTCACTCTGTGGTAGCTAGGGAAATACTCAAGCCCAACCCAGCCCAGTCCACACAAGGGTGCCATTCTGCAGAGAGGGCAGGAGAGTAGAGAACCTGCCCTTGGCCTTTTCACGGTCTCCCCTCTTCCCCTCAGGAGTGGGCTAGGATGTGGGTGAAGGCGGAGCAGTGCAGTGCCCTCCCCACAGACAGACCTCATTCTCGCATCGCCCAGGTTGGCATCATGGCTTTATTTGGGTGGTGAGAGTGAGGTGACCTCCAGCTTGCTCCTCTCCCTGCGGTTCCAGGGTAAAGCGGGTGGGGGTGGGGGTGGGGTGGGGCAGTGGTCAGCTAGGAATCCCTCAGGGCTGAGCCCACACCTGGGGCCTGCTAAGAGGAGCCCAATACCTGCAGGCTGGCTGGGGCCCAGACTTGAGCAAAAGGACGGGACAGGAGGCTTCTGAAGGAGGGACGGCAGAGACGGGGGCTGTGACTTCTCAAACTTGTGGAGGCAAAGCTATTGCTGAGAAGTTGTGAAACATTCTTGGTGCAAGCGTGTGCTTGTCCTGTCCCGAAGTTGGATCCCTGCTAGAACGAGCCCTTAGCCTTTCCCCATAGAAAGGAGACGTGAAAACTCAGTCACGGGCTAGGCACCTCAGTGACAGGACAGGATGTTCTGGGTATCCAGTGGTGCACTCGGCAAACTCTCCATTAACTCGAGTCCTGCTGGAGTCCCCTTTGCATAAAGTGGACTTGGCGGGTTGTTACACATCATCCAGCAGCAAGTGGGGCTTGAGCCTGGGTTCTGACTGGGTAAGGTCATGCTTCAGTAACAGGTCTTAGGGACTTGACATCCTTTCCTTGACCCAGATTGTGTGCGCTGGGGTAGGCGGGCTAAGCCCGGTGGAAGTCTCCGCGCTGGCCTCCAGTCTTGCTGATGAGCTTAATCTCCCCTATCTCAATGTCCCTGCTGACAGCCTTGCACATGTCATACAGGGTGAGGGCTGTCACAGCAGCAGAGGTCAGCGCCTCCATCTCCACCCCAGTGGGGCCCCGAGCCCGGCAGGATGCCCGGATCACCACGGCATGGCGCGCGGGGTCCAGCCTCAGCTGCACCTGGATGTGGCTCAGGGCCACATGGTGGCACAGAGGAATCAGCTGGCTGGTCAGCTTGGCTGCCTGGACTCCAGCTAGCTGGGCCACCCCCAGGGCATCTCCCTTCTTTAGCTGGTTCTGCTGGACAAGCTCGAAGGCCATCGGTCCCAGAAGGACCACAGCGGAGGCCACGGCCTCCCGATCCGAGTCTGGCTTCCTGCCCACATCGACCATAGCTGCCCGTCCTTCTGAGTCCACGTGTGTGAGCTGATCTGAGGTTGTGCAGAGTCCTGAGGTAGTGGCATGAGCCCGGGTTTCTGGGCTAAGGCACACTGAGGTGGTGTCCGAGTCTGCCTGGGAGCTATAAAGTCTCAGAGGGGATCCGGCCCCCAGACACTGCCAGGCCAGAGGCAACACCTGGGGGGTCTGGTACTTTTTCCACCAGGTCGCCATCAGGCAAGAGAGAAGCAGCCTGGGCCTCTGGTCCTGAGCAGGGACAGGTCCCCAGGGAGAAATGACTGGCCTGGCTGGTGGGGAATCTTGGAACATCAAAAATAATCCTGGAAGACAGGAAGGAAAAAGACAGACTGAGCCTAGAAGGTGAGGCTTTTCCAGCCTCCCGTTCTCAGCCCACATCCCCCACCCCATGCTGGGCGGGAGGTGGCAGTGGCGGCAGAAGCATCAGCACAGTGGGAAGAAACGGAGCAGGAGTCGGAAAGGAGGGGAGACGCTTGGTCCAAGTGCACAGCCCCGCACCAGTGTGGCGTGGGTTGTCAGGCGTGGGCTCCCCTTCTCGTAAGAGGCTGTGAAAGCTCATTTGATTTAGGCTAACTGGATGCTGGGGAGTGGAGATCCTGGCTGTCTCCTGCCGCAATGGTAAGGTCATTAGTCAGCTGTCCCAAGCTGAACCTGGCCCAGACACACAGCACACCAACCCATGGGGCTAGCAGTCCAGACGCACGTGCATGGGTCACCCTGGCTGCAGAGGGGAGAGGATACATGCCCGCCGGTGTGTCCAAGCTAGGAGGACAAGGTCTCTACTTTAACTGAAGACTCCACTATCAATCAACTTAGGGATCATGAAATCCAGAGAACCCCCGTGCCGGTTTCTGGCGGGGGAGAGAGTGGTTACTTTTGAGGTGTGTATGGTGAGGGGAAGCTGCAGACAGGCAAGACACAGGACTTGAAGGGGTAGGAAAAATAAAAGACAAACAGATGTGAAGGTCAGGATGAGATGCAGGAGCTGGGGGTGTCTTGCGGCAGGGGACCCCCAAATGACAAGGGTGAGTGGTTACGTACTGATGGGTCACCCACCGATGAGGATCATGGGCCGGTTCTTCATCTGGGCAATATTGAACATGCCTGGGGGAGGGGAGGAGGGGAAGCAGGAAAGGGGGAAGAGGAGGAGAATTCGCTGAAATCGGTGGGTGGCCAGAGGTGACCCACAGCCCTGGGTACATGCACTCAGCTACCAGCATTTGGACACAAAGTTACCCCCAGGACAGAGCCCCCAGGACAGCTGGCGGCTGCCCTTCCCCACATTGGCACTATGTGGGAACAGACAGGCAGTGACACCCTCGCCCTCAGCCCAAGAGAATTTCCAGGTCTGGCTAAGCAGCACTGGCTGTGCCAGTCTCCCCCGGGGAGACCCGTCATTGGGTGCCCAGTCCAGAGCTCCCTCAGGAGTGGGCACGAGCAGGCTGACAGCTTCCTCCTGGACTCTGTCCTCTCACCCCAATTGCCACCAGGCCTCCCAGCTGGTGGCACAGCCTGCCTGCCCCTACCTGCGTGCTGCCGCTTCTTCCTGCCCACGGCGGCCCCGATGATGGTCAGCAGCTCCTCCTCTGAGGCGCCGGCCCGCAGGTGGTCCCGCAGTGAGACCTCCGAGTTCCCGAAGAGGCAGACCTGGGTGGGGACAAGGACAAGTGCCTCACTCATCCCTGGCCATTGCATCTGTGTGAGCCCTAGGCTGTATGCCAGTGGCCAAGCCTCCCAGGGCAGGATCAAACTCACGACCCTGAGGGCCAGAGGTGCTGGAGGGAGCAGTCAGGAGCTGAAAAAGCAAGAAGGAAACCTGCACTGCCCAAACCCCGGGCCTCAACCAATTTCCTTCTGAGTCTGCAAGTCCATTTCGATGTTAAGTGGATGCCAACAGTCAGTGCAGAAGGACCCAGCTCCATGTCTTTCTGTGACAGGGACCTGGCCTTGATCATCACGAATGTCGACCCTGATTAGTTGGAGCTAGGACTCCAAATGTAGCATACACAGTCACATGTTACCTTGGCTCCACCTGGTCCCTTCACCTGAGAACGTCACTGCCTGCCCCTGCCCTCCCCTCCTTGAGTCCAAGCAGCCACCAGGGGCTGCTGGCGATGACATTCTGTGGTCACTTGAACTTGGTTCCCTGCCTCCCAGCTTGGAGAGAGGCTCAGGGGTGAACGAGGTGATCTTAGCAGTCAAGACAACCACCTTCCACCCACAAATCTTGCAAAGCACCTGCTGTGTGGCAGCTCTTCACAGGGCACTGTGGACACAGCAGCACTGGAGAAAAGACAGCGGTGCGTGCTTATTAAACTGGAAGGAGTAACTGTCCCGCCATGTTCTGGGATTTCCCCGTTCCGACCCTTCTAGGCCCCAGGCTCCACACTGTGACCCCCTCTGGAGCTAGGAGGTCCCACCTGAGGACTCCCCTGTGACTGGCTTCTGCCTGGGTGATCAGGAGGTGACAGGAAAGGAGGGTCAGGCATTTCTTTCCTGCTTCCCTTCAGGGCGGAAGTGCGAGTGATGTCACTTCCTGCCTGTTCCCCCTAGGGGTACAGCTGTTGGCTGCTGTTTGTGTCAGGGTGCCTCGGTGTCCCTCGTTGTTTCCTGAATGCCTAGACATGCTAGACAACCTCTCCGTTACATTCGCCTTAGAAACCCGCCTCCCATCTCCTGCTAGGCCACTATTGCCATCCCAGGATCACCTCTATGCTGTTTCTTTTGATGTCAATATGGATGTACCCCAACTCTGTCCCTCTGCCTCCAGCCTGCACAGGTCCCAAGGCCTGGCCGCCACCTCGACACCTCCCCTCTCCACGCACCCCAAGCCCCCTGACTTCCGTGTTGCCTTCCCCTCTCACGCTAACATTTCTGCCGCCTCACTGAACAGCCAGCTACGGGGCCTTCCCAGCTTCAAACCCAACACGCAGCGGGTCACGTCTGTCTTGTTCAGAAACCTCACAGAGCTCTGTGCTGCCAGAAGAACTCGGTCTGAGTCAGTTTCCCTGAGTCTGACTTCCATCATATGAGCCCAGCATGTGTACCCTTCTTCCCAGCTCGAAGGCCGCCCCTGTCCACTGCACAGCCTGGAGGCCCCTGGCGCTTGCCGCCTGCCCAGCCTTGCCCCGTGACAGAAGATCCCAGGCTTCTGCATGCTACCACTTTGGAATATCCATGGGATTAATTTTATGCCTGAAAGAGGGAGAGGCCCTGGCATTCCCTCGGGGCAGGGCTGAATGCAGGCACCAAGCTCAGTACCTATGGGGCATGGATGCTGGTTTCAGAGCTGAGCCCCTGGCACGGTGGAAGAGGCCAACCAGGCGGGGCACAGAGCACACCCATGCCGCACAGCTGTGAGTTCACTCTCTTCCTGTTCCCACGATCTGACACAATGGCCCCAACCTCCCAGAGTGCCCAGCTGCTCTCCACTCCCACTGGGGAGGCTTAGGTGGGAGGAGACAGACACAGCAACCAGGGATGCTTGGGAAGGTCGGACGCTCACCTTGAGGTTCCCGTCGGCAGTGATTCGCAGCCGGTTGCACGTCCCGCAGAAATGCTCCGACATGGATGTGATGAAGCTGATCTGGCCTTGGAAGCCGGGGATTCTAAAGGCCTGGGGGTGGGGAGAAGGCCAGCCAGAGAATGAGGGGACTGCTGAGCCCGAGTGCCCCCACCCCTGACATCAGGAAACCCCTCTTCTGAGCCCAACTCAGGTGGAGCCAGGTACTCCAGTGATGGAAGACCGGTGTCTGAGGCGTGTCTGTCCCCTGCCCCTGTCCCTGTCCCCCAACCTTGGCAGTGCTCGATTCCTCCACCGGCAGCTTCTCCAGCTCTGGCCACTGCTGCCGGATGGTGTCCAGCATCTCCTTGTAGCTGACCATCTTCTTGAAGTTCCACTTGTTGCCTGCATTGGATCGGAGGTGACAGAGGGGTTTTTGAACCAGCATTGCAGGAACTCCGGGTCTTCAAAGCCCTTCCTACCCAGCTCAGGAACCATCAACCCCCCTACCCCCCCCCCCCGTTCAGGATGCAGGGAATGGGGGTCCCATCTGACCCAGGTGGATCAATCACACCAGTGAGGGCCCCTCGAGGCTCGGTCCAGAGCCCACCCTGCCCGCCCCTCAGCCCCAGGCCCCCGCCGGCGCTGACCGTCAAAGGGCATGTACTCTATGAAGCGCACATCCAGGGGGAGGCCCTCGGTCAGGGCCACAAAGTCCAGGAGCTCATCCTCATTCAGGCCTCGCATTACCACACAGTTCACCTGGCAAGGACAGGGGGGGCACGGGCACAGTGTGCGCCACCGCCAAGCACCCTCCCCACGCACCCCTTTGGGATGGCCTTTCTGGGGAGGTCCTCTATGGGGGACCCACTCCCTGCCGCAACCCACCCAATTCTCTAAGAGTTGCAGGATTCCTTGGGGTCACTGCCTTTCTCCCCAGTTCATGGGAAGGGGGAGGGACAGAGCTGAAGGCAGCTGGGATGGATGCAGTGGGAGGCGCCCTTCAGCTGCGCTGGGCAGGTGCTGCCGTCCTGAGTGGGAGGAAGGCAGAAATCAGCCGCAGAGACAGTCCTCACCTTGACGGGGTCATAGCCCAGCTCGACGGCCTTGTGGATGCCCTCCATGACCTTTTGGAAGCCTGCGGAGAGAGAAAGTGCTTATCCACCGCTCAAGGCCCTTGGCTGGCTTGGCCATGCAGGCTGGGCAGGGACACCTGCCCCGCGCCCCACGTTGCGTCACCTTTCCTGCGGACGATGAACTCGAACTTGGCAGGCACCAGGGTGTCCAGGCTGATGTTGATGGCACCGAGCCCGGCCTTCTGCAGTGAGGGCAGCAGCCGGGCCAGGTTGATGCCGTTGGTGGTGACTCCGATGGTCTTCAGCCCTTCCAGCTGGTGGAGCCGGGCTGGACAGGGGACAGGGGTGTTAAGACTGGCAAAGCCCAGAGAAGCAAACCGGGAAAACAGGTATCCTCTGCGATCACTGCTGCATGACAAGGCCATCATTCACACAGGTCGCTGCTGGGTGGCTCTGAACCACTGGTACATGCATGACCCCATCCAGTAGCACAAGCTGCCCAATGGGACAATCACAAATGTACCCCAGGTGGTTCAAGCCGGTAGGAACAGGTTATTAGGAATGTGTGCAAATAAAATCCACAATATACATAAGCAAAATGTGAGGCCCAGTGCTCACTCCGTGCTGAGGTCTTGGCATGCACTAGCTCAGGGCAAGTTATCCTCATTTAGGAAATAAGGAACAGGCTTAGATAAGAGGTTGAGAACGATGCTTGAATTGCTGGTAAGAACAGCTGAGTTCCAGTCTGTGTGTAGATGCCTCCAGAACTGTGCTCTAAATAACCAACTATCCAGGTCACGCAGCTCTGCGTAACAGGAACAAAAAAAGTGTTCAAGTCCTCTGCTGCTTCGCAGCTCCATTCCACTAAGTCCCTAGAAATAACAGAAATTCTTACCAAAAGGTAAGAATGCTCTTGGCAGCCCTGAAAGGTAACAAAATACTGAAAGAGACATAAAACAAAACAAATGAAAACAGGTGGAAGCAGACGGAAATAGGGGGCCACGCCCCAGAGTGCACCCAGGAGAAGACTCTACAAAAAGACAGGTGGCCAGTGACACTCGCAGGAGCAGCGGGGACCTGAGCCACGGCAGGGTGTTGCTCAGCTGGGTCATGCGCAGATGAGCTGAGCAAAAGGGCCTCGCCCTGTCCCACCTGCAAGCGGGGACACCAGTGAGATGTGTGAGGTGGCCAGCAGGGACATGTCCTGAGATGCTGTGATACTCGGGAGACACGGAACCCTGTGACCCACAGCCACTGGCAACCCATGGCCCTAAGGGGGTCCACAGCCAGACCACCCAACAGCTAAGGACAGTAAGATACCAAGTGCCATCCACAGGGGAATGAACCAAGCAGCAGCAACAAACGTGGAGAAGGCAATGCTTTTAAAAGGCAGTACCTGCTGGGCCTGGTAGCACCACACATACCTGTAATCCCAGCATGCTGGGTGGCTGGGGGAGGCTGAAGCAGGAGGACTGAAAATTGAAGCCCTCTTGGGTAATTTAATGACTTAGTAAGATCCTGTCTCAAAATAAAAAGAGCTAGGGATGTAGCTCCATGTGAAAGCCTTGGGTTTGATCCGAAGTATCAAAAAAAAAAAACAACAAAACAAAAAAACAGTTATCTTCACTGGAATATTGAATCTTGAAAAGAAAAATAAACTAAGATTCTTGAAAAAAATACACACACACACAATATATATATATAGTGTTTGTTATCTGCAGGGGCCTGGTTCCATTTTATACCAAAATCCACAGACACTAAATTCCCTTACATAAAACAATGGGGTATTTGCATATAACCTACATGCATCATCCCATAGACTTAAAATAGCGTATCTCAGTGTTACTTATAAAACCTAATACAATGCAAGTGCTGGGTAAATAGTTGCTACACTGTATTTGGACACGGTGACAGGGAGACAGTCTGCTTGCTGGCACAGTTCCCAGGGCCAATGACACAGTGTACGTCAGTAACCATGCAAAGGTTTCCCCCAGTGTGTGTGACAAGTGGTTGAAGTAGCAGGTGCAGAGCTGGGTATACAGAGGCAGAGTGGAGAGAGAGAAGGGAAAACACCTTGATGGAAAGCAGAAAGGACACATGAAAGGCGGGTCAGCAGGCTGAATACACAGCAGAGTGGATTCCTAGGAACTACATACAAAAGAACTGGTGTGAAGAGAACGGGATTGGAAAACATCTGACTGCTCACATGCAAGTCCAGTCACACCAGAAGAAAAGACTCCCCATGTGCTAGGGTTGGGACGTGTTAAAGGCCGGAACCCTGAGACCCAGCCCATCCTCTGTCTCTCTCCCTGGCTCAAGATGTGACTGTGGCCACTTGCTGCTCTGACGCACACTCCCAGCACTGCATGCATCAGAGGAAACCCAGAGGGCTCAATTGATCTTAGACTTGAACTTCCAGGTAAGAGTTAAACCTTTTCACTTTATAACATTAGTTGCCTCAGATATTTCATTGTACTAACACACAGCTCACTGACACTATGCCCAAATGTTCACAGTAGCTGCCTATGATCAGAATTCCAGGTGACTTTTGGATTTACTTAGCTATCACTAGCTTTTATCTAGAACAAGCAAGTTCTTTTGTAACGTGGGGAAACACACACACACACACACACACACACACACACGCCCGCTGGTTTCAGCTGACTCTGCTACTGGATCGTGTCACTGACATGTCCTTCCAGATCCTTCGGATCAGGTACTGTCATCAAACTGCCCAAAGGGATGAGTCTTTGTGAAGAACCAACTTAGCTTCATGTGAGAGCAGAAACCAGAAGTAAAACGCACAAGTGAAGCTAAATTAAGAGAAGAGCAGAAATTGGCCAATTTAATTGAAAAAAAAATGTCTTGTTGAGACTGCATGGAAAAGTGCATGCTCCGTGTATAAGAATAGATTACACACGAGATGATCAAGAAATACGGTGAATGTTTAAGAAAGGTATTGCAGGAAAAGACATTGCCATTAATGCCTCTCAAAATACTCCCTTCATGGGCCCTGGGATACAGCTCAGTGGCACGGTGCCTGCCTGGTAAATGCAAGGTCATGGGTTCGATCCCCAGTACCAAGACAAAAACAAACTACTCCTCCCTCACTTGGAACATACTTATTCTTGCCGCTTTCTGAAGCAGTTCTGGATGGCGCCTCTATAGCTTCATGAGGGGTGATTGAAAATACTGTGAACGCTGCTGCCAACCATGCCATTCGATGGAAAGGTAGGTTCATAAAGACGCTGTCTCGTGTGCAATCTTCACCCACTCTGGCACTGTGTGCCTTCTGCTTCTTCCCTGCAGTCAAAATCACCGGGAGAGGTAAGCTTTTTAGATCAGTTCAGGTCACTGAGGCAGCGGCAGCAGGGCGACTCAAGGCACTCATGAAAGAGGACTCCAGAACTGCTTCAGGGAGTAGCAAGAACAACGAAATCAGTGTGTTCAAGGAGTATTTCACTTCCAAGGAGGTTAACTGCAATGTGTCTTTTACTGTAATGTTTTTTAAAAAATCTGAACGCACCATGTTTCGCCATCACACCTCATAAACCCAGTTTCTGCTCTCATGTGAAGTCACACATGGAATCTGGCAAACCTTTGACGTGGAATTTTTTATCTAATGATAGGAGATCGCGGTGGAAGTGAATACTACTCATCTACAGGGATGTGTGTTACAGAGCAATGCATAAAAAAGGCACGTGGGAAACGGTACAGGCAGCCAACAGCGCAAAACTGGTTAAACCGTCTTCTGGGGACACCGGCGTATTATGCGGTGAAACATGGCCCCAAGCCACTGTGCTGGGGTTGGGCAATGTGCTCCTCACCTAGCAGAGTCAGTGAAATACAGGAAGCACCAATGCGAGCAAAAGGCAGGCAGCGAGCACGCCACACAGCACGCCGCCAGTGGCTACAGACGCTTCCTGCAATGTTCTTTTTCGCTTATTTCAAATGCACATATATTATTTTTTCTTTTTTTGGTATTGGGAATCGATCTCAGGACCTTGTGCTTGCCAGGCGGGCACTTGTGCTGCTGAGCTATATTCCCGGCTCACATTTCTTTTGTTAAAAGAAAATAAAATTCTAAAAATAAAAGTTGTTTGAAAAACAAAGAACTTTTAACTCTGGCTCTGCCAACGAGGAAAACTGGCAGCGGTTATGGGTCCCTCTGCTAAGCCAAGCCTGAGAAACACAATCTAGCACCTTCTAAAGTCTTGAGCAGCTCATGGGAGGGGGGACAGCTGTGCCGAGGAGGGGCCAGCTGGGTGGACGGGGACTGGTAAGAGCCTGGGCAGGAAAGGGCAAACCACATAGTGTGGACTCTGTTGTCACCTCCTACACTGACGCCCAACCATGGCAGGTCGCCTTCCTGAAGAACTCGGAGGCACAAACCTGGAGCACTGGTTTGGGAGCCACTGGAGGGGAACAGCAGTTTGATGTGGAGACAGTGGACACATGTGAATGAGTCTGAGATCTGAAGGTCTTCAACACCCCTCTTTCTGTGAGCTCCTCGGGCCGCTGAAGAGGACGACCTGGCCTTAAACCTTTTCCCCATCCTGGGCCACAGCTGGAACCCTCAGAAGCTCAACTCATGGCCAAAACAAAGACACCTTTGACATTTTCCCCTCCCAAACACTCCTTTAAAATACATGAGGGCCGGGGATAGAGCTCAGTGGTATAAGCAACTGCCTGGCAAACACGAGATCCTGAGTTTGATTCCTGGTACTGAGAAACAACCCCCCCCAAAAAACAAAAACACTAAAATGTACCAGTAAGAGGAAAATTACTAAACTAGGCAGACAAATTGTAAGATAAGCATGATAAATGCAGAGAAAATTTATAAAGTAAAATATATACTAAACATATGAAATAAAATTCTGTAATAGTAAAGAGGAACAAGGAAAAGTATTAGCTAAACATAACTGCGACATAAATACCACAGCAGATCAAGTGTCACAGAGACAGAAGGAGAAACTGGTCATTTGGAAGATAGATAAGTCAGGAACTCCCAGGAGACAAGGAAAATCAAATCAAAATATGACTGAACAGACCTGGAGGCCTGGAGCAGAAGGAACACGCCAGGTAACGAGGTGTTAGGAGAAGAGAGTCAACGGAAAAGGGAAATATTTCAAGAAATAATAAAACAAATTCCCCCTGAACTTATAGCTGTTTTAGTATTAAAAAGGAAGTTCTACTGAATGTCAATAGAACAGATGCAGAAAAGCCCATAGAAACTTTTTAATGATATACTATGTTAAGAATCTGAGGAAATCAAATACAAAGAAAACACTTTCAGAGGAAAAGCTCTTCTCTTATTGAGCAATAACCAAACTGACGAACTTTCCTGAACATCAATGCAAACTGTCCAAAAGCCAATGCTGTCATATTGGAGGAAAGATGCTTGAAAGTAAAATTATACGTGCATTCAACTAGTATTATGAAGCCACTAGTCTGTTGCTTAAATTATACAATGACCTGACCTGTAAGATTTGGTAAGATTTGCCAAAGACCCGCACTGAACACTTTCGGCGGAGACACTTAATAAGATGGGAAGAAGTGCAGACGTTTCCAGCCCGGCTGCAGGGGTTAAGAGCAAACAGCGGCCTTGAAGTTGCTTGTTGGCCTGGATGATAGAAGATCGTGTTTCTGAGAGAAGCAGGGGACAGTAGCTCCTTATGGCTCTAAAATTCTAGGAAATATCGTAAGAATTGGGCAGAGCGAAAGAAATGAGAGTAGAAGCATCTAAAAAAAAAAAGCATTCTTTTGTTCGGGAATGTTGCAGATTTAATACAGGACACAGAATTTATAGGACTATTTTATGATATTTACCCAAAGAGTCAAATGCAGAAGGGTGCAGGAAAATCTGTCCTAGAGACTCAAAGAATCCAGCTGAGGGCCTGGATCCCCTGGCAATGTCCTGCATGAGTAAAGCTGAAGACCCAGAGCCTGTAGCAACGCCCGCCACGAGTCCAGCTGGAGGCCGAGCGCCCACGACAATGTCTCATGCGAAGTTTGCGTCAAGGATCTGTGCTGGGCAGGCCCAAAGGTCAGTGGTGGAAGCCAGAAAGTGCACCAGCGGAATGAAGGATCTAGGCCAGCAGACTGAGGGAATCTGCACTGGAGCCAGGAAGTGATGCTCAAGGTAAGGACCAGAGTGCCCCCCCTACCCCCGCAAGAGAACCCCAGCCACTCTGCCACAGCGAGGACCTGAGCTCCTCTTTCAGTGAGTTCACATCAGGAAAACCAGCCTGACAAGCTTCCCAGGGAAATCAACAAAGCACCATCTTCTCCAGTTCTCCTTTTAAGCTGCTGACAACAGTCCTCAGGGGGACCCTCCACACCCAGCACCAGGCTGACTCATTTCAGCTGGGTGTTGCTAGTTGAACATTAGTTAGTCCAGCACAGGGAGAAAAGCGTGGTGTATGTGTGTGTCTTTAAGCCAAAGAGCAAGAAAAAGAGAAGCGGAATTACAATAAACGTTGACAGAAACGAGCCCAAATATTTCAGCAATCACAGTAAGCAAGCTAACCCAACTCACTAATTTCAGATTTCATAGCAGGGACAAAAGTTGGCTATAAACTGAAAAGAAATTGCTTAAGCTATACGAACAGACAGGTTTAAAGTCACAGGATGGAAACAGATATGAGAGCCATACTAAAACCAAAAGGCAGCCAATATAACTTTGGTAAAATACATGTATCTTAAGACCAAGGTATCATTAAAGAGAAAAATCAGCCCATGATAAAAGGTTAAACTTAGCAAAAAGATGTAACAAGATTCTTAATTTGTATGACACTAATAAAATTGCCTTGAATATATAAAAAGCAATAGGGCCCTAGGAGAAATTAATAAATCCACCCCCTCATTTATCATAAGGAAGTCAGACAGAAAACTAGCAAAAAGACCATCAAAGCAGAGGGCTGAACAAGAAATTACCAGCCCAGACACAATAGATGAATACCAAAGTCTACACCCAGTGACGAGAGAACTTTTTTTCAAGTACACAAAAAAAGAGTCATTAAAAACCACCATTCTACCAGGTCATAAAATAAGCCTTAGCAAACTTTAAAGAAAAAGTATTCTTTGCTAGCATTCTTTGATTGCCATACAATTAGACTTTAATAATAAAATGTGTTAAAATTCCTCATTTTGAATTAAAAATACCACTTGTAGATATGGATCAAAGAACAAATCTAAATAAAAAATTCTGAAAGCTAAACTCTGAAAGCAACAGGTAAGGTGAGAAACCAACACGAATAGAAAAAAAGGAGCTTTGACACATCCAAAAGCCTTCTTGATGAAGACTGGCAAATATATGCTAAAAAAAAGAAATAAGGCACAAAGGGACTTTAAAAAGGACACAAATTACAAGTACAACATTAAGAAAATCTCATGTCATACTAATATATATTAAGAAATAATGACAATTAAAAAAGAAAACCCAAAAGATTTACCAAAACTTTGCATTCTAAGGATGCAAGGTTGGCTCAACATATGCAAATAAATTAATGTAACAGGCCACGTAAGTAGAATGGTTCATATCTGGATGTCCCCCCAAAGCCTTATGCACTCTAAGATGGGACTTCTGACAGGTGACTGGACTTTGGGGGTGCACAGCTGACTTGCCGTTAGGAGGTGGGGTGTGGCTGGAAGCCTTGTCTCCCTCCTGGGCTCTGCTGCCTCTCTGCTCTGACCCTCTGCCATCCGAGCCTGCCGACCCTGGTCTGAGACACGAGTCCAAATAAAGGTCTCCTCCCTTAAACATCAGTTATTTCCTTTGTTGATGGGACAAATACCCAAGACAAAAATTGAGGTTAAAAAAAAAAGTCACGATTATCTCAATAGATGCAGAAAAACTTTTGATAAAATTTCAACATCTATTCATGGTTGAAACTCTAGATTAGATATACAAGGATCATGTGTCAACATCATAAAGGTGACATATGACAAACCCACAGCCCCACAGAATGGGGAAAAATTGAAAGCATTTCCTCTAAAATCAGGAGTGAAACAAGGGTATCTATTCTCACCACTTTTATTCAATATATTATGGGAAACTAGCCATAGCAATTAGGCAAGAGAAAGAAATAAAAGGGATATAGAAAGGAAAGGAGGAAGTTATGTCTCTTTGCAGATGGTGCTTCTGTACCTAGAAACCCTCAAGAGGCCACCAACTCTTAAAACTGAAAATCAAATTTAGCGGAGTGAATACAGAATCGATATACAAAAATCAGGTTTTCTATATAAGAATAATGAACTTGCTGAGAAATAAATCAGGAAAACAAAAAGAAAAACCTGAAAATGAATCTAACCAAGGAGGTAGAAGATGTCTACAATTATAAAACACTGAAGAAAGAAATTGAAGATGAGAATAGAAAGACCTCCCATGTTTATGGACTGGGAAGAATATTGTTCAAATTGTGATACTACTGTAAGCAATCTACCGATGCAATGCACCCACCATTAAAATAATGACATTCTTCACAAACTAGCAAAAAAACAATCCTAAAATGCACATGGGGTGCTCCCTGCTTTAGCTCAGTTGGCTAAGGCCCCACTCTGTAAACGTGAGGTTGGGAGTTCCATCCCAGAGCCAGCAAAAACAAACAAACAAACAAAAAACTTTTGTGTTCCCGGGTTTAGCTTAGTTGGCTAAGGCCCCACTCTGTAAACTTGAGGTTTAGAGTTCCATCCCAGAGCCAGCAAAAAAACCCAAACAAAACAAAACAAAAAACTTTAAAAAAAAAAAATGCACATGGGAGCACGAAAGACCAAAATAGCCAAAGCAACTTTGACCTAAAAGAACAAGGCTGATTTCACAACAGTAAGACCTTTGCTTGCGAGTTCATTCCAGAAACATACTTGTAATCCAAAGCACCTATATATCAAAGTAAATTTCCCCATAATAATGGAAACTCATGTTCCACAGCTCAATATTCATATAAAAATATTGTAATATAATACAATATATAAAAAGTAAACACATTAACCTGAACCTACTTTTGAAAACCTTTGTGTCTGGTGTGAGTGGAACGAGAGAGGAGAGGGTTACTGTGTAGGACAACTTTTGCCATCACTAATGGGACCACTGCCATCTCTTGGCTCAATGGAATCTTTTTGTGCAGCTTTAACAAGGGACTGATCCAGTGACACTTGCTTTTGCCTCCTTTTGAGGATTTTGTGGAAATGTGACATTGCGTTGTGGTTAAACAGATCCGTTGTTTGCACTGCTACAGCTTTGTTCAGGTAGTGTTTTCTACAAAATTCTGCACCATTTCCCATACTGTACACATCACCCTAATCTCATCTGAGGTGAGGGATTCCTCTGCCCTTTTCTCCTCCACATAGATCTCCCTCCATAACTTCCTGCTGTTGGGAGATGATCACCCACAATCCCTCAAGGAGGGAAAGGGAAGAAGAATTATTGATTCACTTGTGAACATATGACATTCAGCATCACCTACTACTGCTATTGCAAGACACTCATTTATCAAGTTAAATTTAGAATGTATGTACCTCTTTTGCAACACTCACAGAATACATTATTTGCAACCCAAAGTTTTACTGTACTAGATTTCAAAAATATACCCTGGAGCTACAGTAATGAGAACAGCATGGTGCTGGCATTAAACATGACACACAAACTGATGGAGAATAGAGCACATAGCAATAAACCTAACACATCTACATCCATCTAATTCTTGGCAAAGGGGCCATAAACATTAGCAAAAAGATAGTTTCTTCAATAAGTAGTGCTGGGAAAAGTATAGATAATGAATTCACTCTCACTTTGTACAAAAATCAACTAAGAAATGAATCGGAACTTAATGTAAGACTTAATGTAATAAAAATACCAGAGGAAAACAGGAAACATTTCATGACAGTAGCATAGGCAAAAATTTCCTTGACAGGATCCAAATAGCTCAGGATTCAACAGTAGGAATTGACAAATAGGATTACATCAAACTAAAAGGAAATAGTGGATTGAAAGACAGCCTACAGGATGGGAGGAAATCTGCCAGGTACTATATGCAGAATATGCAAAAAACTAAAAAAATATCAAAAGAACAAACAATCCATCAATAAACTGGCTGAACAGACAATTCTAAGTATGAATGGCCAACAAAACTACGAAAAGATGCTCAATATCATCAGCAACCAAGGAAATGTAAACCAAAACTACACTGAGACCACACCTCACCCATGAGAATGACTAATGTTATTGAGAAAACAAAACAAAAATGTTAGGATGTGGGGAAAAGGAACCCTTATATACTTTTAGGGGCAATGTAAATTAGTACAGCCACTATAAAGATCAGAATGGAGGTCCCTCAAGAAACTAAAACGGACCATATGATCCATCTACCCTACTCCTGTATACCCAAAGGAATCAAAATCAACATACTACAGATACTTACACATGCATGTTTATTATGGTACCATTCACAACAGCCAAGGCATAGAATTAGCCTAAATGCCCATCAATAGGTGAATGGAGAACAAAACATGGCACATGTAGAAGCAGTTTAAAAATCTCCCTGTGAAGAAAATACCAGGCACACAGAATTCACAGGATGAAGCCCAAACATGCGAAGATGTGATAACCACTAATTTATATAAATCATACAGATAAGAACAAGGAACACTACCCAACTTGTTCGAGATATTTTAATACCAACATCCATTTAGTTAAATGTAAGAAAAGAAAATTAAGGCTCATTTCACTCATGTAAACAGATGCAAAAATCTAAACAAAATACTAGCCAACTGGATCTAACTGGGCATAAAAGTATAATTACCAGCTTACACTGAGCTCACTCCAAGTATAATGTTAGAAAATGTACAGAGGTCACCCAGAATCTACAGATCATCCTAATATCTGCAGATAAATTTAGGAAGCTGGGAGGAAACTTCGCTAATCTGAGGGAAGTTATGTGTGAAAAATATAAGAACCAATATTCTAAATGGGAAAATGCTGGGAGTATCCTCCCTTTGATACAGCTATCCAACACTGGACACTTGTAATCCTGGATATAGTAATAGGACAAGAAAAGAGAATTATAAGCATACAGGAAATAAAAAAAAAGACTACCGGACATACACAGCATTGAGAAAGCTGGTGGTGGACTGAGGGAAGAGGAATGTATTAGTAACAAAAAAGAATCAGAAAATGTACTTTAAGAAAAATACTCTGCCAAGATCTTATCATAAAATTGAGCTCAGCCCAGAGAGTTAAAGAGACTGTGAGGAAAAGACTACATACAAGAGTGTGTGGGAGGGGGCTGACAGTCACAGTGCACAGTGCAGCACTCAGATCAGCAATGGTGGGGACCCCTCTATCACCCCATCCAGGGACGAAGAGACGGAGGACATTAGGCGGGAAGCCACTGTGGAGGAGGGACTGCTCCTCCAAGGAAGCTCTGGTTCCAGGAATCCAGATGTAGAAAGCATAGCATCAGAGGGGATCTGTAGATAAGGGAATCTGCAGTGTGGTCCCTGAGCAAAGAGAGACGGCCGTGGAAAGGCAGTGGGGTGGGAGGCTAAGAGCAAAAATGATGCTAATTCTCCCTCATCCAATGCAATTAAAGCCCCTGGACTGTGCGTGGTACTTGGTAAATTCATTCTGAAATTCATAGGAATGAGACTTAATGTAACTAAGACTCTGTAGAAATAAACAAGACTTGCCCTCCCAGTAATGGTCTTATTAAGCGATGGCAATTAAGACAGCATGATACTGGCACAGAGGAAGCAGAACAGAGCAGGGCCTGAAACAGATCGATGCTTACGTGGCAGATTTATGGAGGAAGTGGGAATCGCTGAATAAAGGGAACCAGAAAAAATGGCCATCGAAAGGAGATTATTAGAAAAGAGGAAGGAAGAAGGGGGTGGAAGGGAGGGCTTAAGCCACAGTATAGGAGGCTAAGAACAGAATGTTATATGGATATGTGAAAATACCACAGGCACCAATGAAATATGTGTTAAAAAATGGTCATCTATATGGAAAAAAATTGGAATCCTAAAAATCATCCACAGGCAAGCTAAGGACTTACATGTAAAACTAAAATTTTTAGTGGAAGCCCAGACAGTTGATCTGGCCTAGGATTCCATGTTTCATAAACGTAAAAAAAAAAAAAAAAACAGCAACAGTAAAATACCCATACATTCAAGAATTGTTATTGTTCAAAAGATTCGTACAATATATAGCTTTTTTTTCTTTCAGGTTAGGAGAATGCATTAGCAACACAGAGAACTTTTACAAATCAACAGGAAGGAACTGCCAAATAGAAAAACGTACAAAAGACACAGGCAAAATACACCAAGAAAGAAACACATACGGCTGGTTACCATGCGCAGAGATGTCTGAATTCCCTCTTAAACACGGGAATACAAACCAAGAGCGCAATGGAATATAATTTTATATTTGTTCAAACACAAAAATCAGTGAGTGTTGAGAAGACGTCTAATAGGATCTCTTAGAGTCTAAGTTGGCACAACCAGTTTAGACAGGCCACACAGTCACCCGAAGTGAAATATTCAATCGTACTGTCATCCAGCAGTTTCCTTCCTGGAGAAAGTCTGTGCCAGGAAGTGTGAGTGGTTAAAAGTAGGACAGCTCACAAGAGCAAAACCTGGGACCGGCTCCAGTGCTCAGGGACAAGTATGGCACAGTCACAGGAGGGAACAGGAGCTCACAGAGAAAAGGGAAGAACTGTGACATTAGGTCACAGGCATGAATTTTACTGCAGCTAAGCTGGGCGTGGAGGTGCACATATGCGATCCCGGTTAGCTGAGGCAGGAGGATGGCTTGGAGTTTACGCAGCGAGACTGGGCCTCACTCGCTGAATGAAACAAACCCTTAACGTCTACGCACGACTGATACTAATAAAGTTTAAAAAATGCTAATTTTTATAAAGAGAAGGATAAACAAAATTTAGGAGATGGCAGGGGTGAGGTGGGAAAGGGAGCAGGATCAGGAGGCCAGAAAGGTGAATAAAATTTGCCTCCAGTGTTCTTAAAAAAGCAAAATAAAATGGGGGAAGGGGGCATAATGGTCTGCATTAAAATATAAATGAGACTGTCTCATGTACCGAGGATGATTTAATACAACCCTATGCAACTGGAGTCCATCAAAAACAACAGAACAAAATCGCAAAACAAACCACACCAAAAAACAAGCAAAAACAAAAAAACAAACCCCACACCAAACAAACAAACCCAAAAAACTTCACTCCTTTCACAATCTGTCAATGGCTACCCCAGGCATTAAATTCTACAGGAGATCTAAACTGGGGGACCCGGCTACTCCTTCTAAGAAGGAATGGGAGACAAAAGGAAGGAAAGACAAAAATAATAATAATAAAAAAATAAAGGCCCCAGCTGCAGCACGGAGACTGGAGCCAGCCCACCCAACAGGACTGAGTCAACCCGAAATTAGATCCCAGCCAGGCTCTGCAGGGACATCAGACACCAACACAGCACCTGTGTATTTCAGTTCCCTTTCCCTTCGTTCTTCTGAAAATCTCCCTAATGTGTCCTGAGTGGCAGCTGCCAGCCACTGAGGCTCTTCAAATTTGAAAATAAAATGCTCCTTGGTCACATTAGTCCTGGGTTAAATGAGAGCCACGTGTGGTAGAGGCTGCTGAATGTGACCACACAGACACAGAAAGTCCTTGTGGGCAGCACCACCTTAAACCCTGCATCCGGTGACTACATGAGGGAGCCAGAGACGTGCAAGCCCCATGGGGAGCTCGGCTGGCTGGGTTGCTGAGGCTGTAGCTTCAGGCAGGGACAGCAGGGGTCGCAGGGCACAGGACTGCAGGCTCAAGGAGACCAGCAAACTGTGATCTTTCCCCTCTGTCCTCAAGTGAGAGCCCTCAAACCTCACCTGGGATGGTAGGGACAGGTGTGAGACCATCCCCATTATGACTCGCCCTCTTCCTTCCCCTACTGGTACCCACCTGTCCTATGCCTCGGGACACCTCTGCTATGAGTTGGCATCTCTGAAAGGACCACAGGGGCTGCCTGAGAGATGGCAAAGTGCCCTGCAGAAGTTCAAGACACTGGAGCTGCCATCCTTCAGAAGCTCTGGGGGAAGGTGGCGGCTGGGGGAGCAGAGGCAGTTCTCAAGAGCAGGTCACTGGGCAGGTCCTCGTCCTAACCAGCGTCTGCATGCTGATCACGCTGCCCATCCCAAGCTGCTAGCCAGAAGCAATGACCACATCACATCGCAGCAGGAATGGTCCTTAAAGAGGCCAGTCCAGACGGGAAACCTGCAATGTCAGGTGTCCTCCAAACACTCTTGTATGGAGGACCCAACACCCCATGATCCCCCAGTGTTTCCAGGTAGAGCCCAGAGAGGTGAATGGATCATGAGGGTGCCGACTGCATTAGTGAATGGGCTAATTTTAATAATTTATAAATAACTGATTAATCCACTGAGGAGTTCACAGCAGAACAGCTTGTCAGGAGCTGGGGTTCAGTGAAAGAAGGGCATCACTGGGGGTGCATCTCAGAAGAGGATCTCTCGCCCCAGGTCTTCCCCTTTCCGCTTCCTGGCTGCCTTGCGGTGAGCAGCTTCCCTCCCTCAGGCTGTTTCTGCCTTGGAGCCAGCAGACCATGGATTACAAATAAGGAGCCTCAGCAAACCTCTGCTACCTTGCAGAGAAAGTGACAGACACAGAAAATGAGACAAAGAAAGAGCTGAAGGCTGGGAGATCCTATCAGGCGCAGCTTGGGGGGCGCAGCCATCAGGAAGGTGGAGCTGGTTGTCCTCTGATTGTGACCTGTCTGTCTGTCCTTGGGGCTCAGGAGCAGCCCATAGCTCTGCTGAGCTTCTCCCCTGATGAGCACCTGCCACAGCAGGCGGGCACATCAGTCATTTCCTCCTGGAGCAGGGGACAGTCCTAAGGGTTAGCATTATCACTGCCCCAAGGCTTAGGACAAACTTTAATAGTTTTGTCAGGGCATGCTGCCAGCAGGAGGCACAGCTGGAAATTCAAACAGAAGCACTATACCTCTTACTCCTAAAGACGTACATGGACACACCATTCCTTCATCCATTCATTCAGTCAGCAAATACCAGTGAGCACCAAGTATGTGCCAGGCATGGTTCAGAAGCACAGTTGTGAGCTCACTCTGCCCCGGCCACCTCAGAGCTTTCATGCCAGTGAAATGGATGAGACAATTAAACAAGCACCAGCAAACAGCCAGGATGAGAGAATGGTTGTAAGTTAGGGTAAGGAGATGGAGCCTGGGTGCCGGTGTCACAGTTCTAGACAGCGAGCATTTTCTGCAGCATGCTACAAACCACTCAATCCTGCAAAAGCGACTGGGGATTAAATGCAATTCAACAGGCTCGGCTCTGCTCCCAGGGAGCTTTACTCATGGATATAGAACTTAGGATTTCATGTGTATTTCTCCTGGTACAAAACAGTTTTCTTCTGCTATTTTCCCCACCATTTAGAAACATAAATGCCATTCGCAGCTTCAAACTCAGAACAGGTGGTGACCCAGATTTGAGCCCAGGGGTGCAGCCTGCCAACTTCAGGGGTGAAGACTGAGGGGGGTAGGTACATGGGATGCACGTTAAGACAGTGACCAGGGGAGGGATCGCACCGAGATGATGAAACAAGAGCATAGCACAAACAAAGTGGGGTGCCATGGCCCAACCGTGGGACTGGAGGCGGGGAAGGAGGCGGAGTGGCAGACAGGAAGTCACCAGGGACAGCAGGAGCCTGGTTATGACGGCTTCCTGGTGAGGACTCTGATCTCACGTGACCCCAAGTCACTGGTGCCCAGCTGGATGTGGCAGTGAAAGGGAGGAGGGATGACATGTGTCCAACTCACCCACGATGTCCACCACATCCCGCCGGATGAGTGGTTCGCCCCCCGTGAGCCGGATCTTGTCAACACCTTCTTTGACAAAGAGCCGGGCCAGGGTCAGGATCTCCTCTGTGGTCAGCAGGTCAGCCTTGGGGGTCAAGGGGACGCCCTCCTCAGGCATGCAGTACTGGCCTGGCCAAAGGGAGGGTTGGAAAGGGATGAGGGGGTAGGAGATGCACAGCAGGCAGGGAGGCCTGGAGTTTGCCTGAACCCTGTCCAGTGGGCGAGGGGGGACCTTGTCAATTCTGAGTCGGGACAACCCGCACAGGACCTTTCTCCTCTCTGCACGGGTAGCAACCTTCTCCCAGGTCTGGCCGTAACCTCTCTCCTTGGGAGCTGAGGCTGTGGATCACAGGTGATGAAGTAGGTGGATGGTGGGGTCTAGATTGGGGCAACAATGCCAAGACACTGTTCCCTCAGCTCAGGGGTAACTGGGCGGGGCCCGCCTGGACAGACCAGGGCCCTGGTTCCATTCCTGCTGGCAGGGTTCATCCTCCTTGCTCTGAGCTGCAGCGGCTCCCTCTCTGGTCATGCCAGGAAATAGAGGTCTTTCTGGCTGGGGGGGGGGGGGGGAGCTGGTCGCTTATGCAGCCACAAGTATCCTAAGATCTGTCCTCTCTGCTGCAGGTTACCATCAGTTCCGCTCTTCGTTCAGTAAGGGAGCAGAACCGGGTCAACAGGCGGGCCAGCGCCCCCTGCTCCAAACTACTTCTGGTGCTGCTTTCGCAAGGGTTAGGTCAAGACCTGCTAGAGTACAAAGTCAAAGTGGCACTGTGGGTCCAGAAATGGACTCTTGAGACAATTTAGGTAAGTTCAAAATGTGCAACAGGTAGCCATTTTGTTTGATTAAACATTTACCAAATGCAAGTGTATTTCCTGGCCTATGAAATAAGTGTGCTTCTGGTAAGGTGAAGGGAAGGAGGGCAGGAGGGAAGAGAGGAGGGAGGAGGGCAAAGAGGGAGGACAGGAAAGAGGGGGGAGGGGAAGAGGAGGAGGAAGCTCCAGCTCTGGAAGCCCACTAAGCAGGGCTACACCTCAAAGCGCTCTTTGCCTGGGGTTACGTAGCAGGAGTGCTCTGTCCTAGGACTGAGGCATCTGTGGCTCGTGGTGACCACCATGGGCACTGCTGTGAGGCTCACACATTTATCATGTCCACTGCCCCCGCCGGTGGCTAGGGGCCATGTCCTGGACCTGGGCCCTGAAGGGAAGCAGGAGCCCTGAGAGGTCTGGGACACAATCTTAATCATGCATCCAATGGCCACGCTGTTCTCAAATCTAATCTCCAGGAAGACTCAGGGTTCAGAACCCTGAGACCTCAACCCTGACACCTATCATCCTCCAGGGCAAGGCCGGGGAGGGTGGGAAAGTCATGGGAGGGAGCAGCTTTCGAGGCGTGAGCACCTCCTGGAAGATGCGTCAGCAGAAAGCCAGTAGCCCAGAGGCAGCCCGGGACAAGCCACTCACATCTGAGGTTGCACTTCTCGGTGAGAGAGATCCGGAGGTAGCTGTGCTGCCGGCCAAAGCTATCCGTGAGGAAGGCAGAGAAGGGGGCTGCGTGCTCCCGCAGGAACCGCCGCCGCCCGGACAGCTCCTGCAAGGACAGGGGCGGGAGAGTTGGGAGAGGCCCCCTCCCACCCCACCATGGGCTGCCGCAGGATGAGCTCCCCTTGCCTGGGTCTCACTTCCGGAAAAGGCTTCTCAACGTCTGGTCAGTCTGGGCCCTGTGATCCTGGGTAAGCTGGGACTGTCCCTCCCGCCCTGCCAGCAGACTGGGAAACAGGCCCACCTCCTTGGACTCGGCCAAGGGTGGGGACCTCGGGCTTGGCAGGGCAGTGGAGGGATGGGCCCATGGGAACTGGATTCAGTCTTATTCTTTGCTCCACCCAGTACCAGCAGGAAGGATTAGGCACCATTGCACAAAGCCTGAGAGGAGACAGGGCTACAGGCTCTGGGAGGGCCCTAGAAATCTGAGATCATGGGCTGATTTCCATCCACAGCTATGCGCAAAGGTGGACCTTTGTTCACCACTCCAAACTCCACCCCTTCACTTGCCAAGGTGTTCTCCTCACCCCAATTTAGCAATGAGGCAGAGTGACCTGGAAAGACGGGCAAAATAAGCCCAGGAATTGGGAAAGGGCGAGGTCAAGATAACATGGCAGAAACCGGAAAGGAATCCTGACCAAGGAGCAGTCTGTAATTAGGCACTGGTTTTGGACTTCTGGCTCTGGACATCTGGTTCTGGACATTCAGTCCTGGACATCCCAACCCCACACTCATCCTTCCAGCTGTGCACACTCATCACTTAAATATTAACAAGTCTCGGCCCTCCCATGAGCCCGTCTCGTCCTCTAATGATACACGTTCTACTTTCATTGTTTTTTCCTTTTTCTTTCGAGCTCCTGGAGGAAAAAATATCTATACCAGTGAAAGGGACCCAGAATCCAGAGGGAGTTCACAGGAGGGAGCCACCCTACTCTCAAGATGGGCTGGGACCAGTAAGGTAGCAGAAAGCTCCCAGAGCTCCAGGCTGGACCAGGTGGGGCATCGCCCCGCCTCATCATCCCCGGCACGGTGTGTTGGTCCCAAGCACTAAGCGACTGTGTCAGAGAACACACAGACCTGCCTTCCTTTAACCTAATGAGGATGCAGAAGTGACACTGAATCCCATCATGTTCAGGTTGTCAAAATGGTTTAGTCCGGGACAGGTTCTCAAGCTCAGTGGTACCCCAAGAGCTTCCAGGAAGAGTTGATAACAAAATTTCACCCCAAAAGATGGACTCGGGCGAGTGCCTCGGCTCCCTACTCTGCACCCAGTGCTGAGCACCCCTGCCCTGGGGATGCCAGTACGGGGTGCCATTTTGCTGCAGTGGTAGAAGCCGGGTTCTGAGGACAGGTTTTGGAGCCCATAAAGCCACAACACACACCTAAACCTCATCTGTGTTTGTTTCCTCACCTGTGTAGGTAATACTCCTAACCCCAGAGTTCCTGACACAGAAGATTCCAGTTAACACTGCTGCTTCCCCAGTATAATTACCACTTACGTGCATTCATTCATTAAATGAATATTCATGGAGGAGGTGTGCTGTGACTAGCTGCCCTACTTTGTGTCCATTTCCCAGCTCTGCTAGGCCCTGGCCTTCCAAGCCTACACATAGTAGATGGCCCATGGCTGGGCATCTCAGACCTGCTGCTGCACTACCAGAAGCAGGGCAAGTGGTTTTGGAGCCCGAGTTCCTAAAATCACTGCTACTAGTGCTGCAGGACCTGGCACTGGGCAGCCTGCCACACTGTCTGGGTTCGTTCTCACCCAGCCATGCCCTCTGGGGGGGAGGGAGTGGGGAAGGGTAGTATGAGGGGGCTACTTAAGGGAGGACCCCTGCTTCACAGACATTTGATTGGAATGGTAAAGGGCAGCCCCTAAATCACTCTCAAGTCTAGACAGAGCAGCTGGGTTCCTGGGGAAAGAATCCGTTCCAATCTCAGGTATCAATGCTCCCTGCTAACCTGCTCTTGGGATGATGGGCAGTAGACCCCCCTGAAGAGTCCCTTTTCCACCCTGCTGTCCTCCCTCCTGCCTGGTCCCCTTGCCAGCATTTGGTCAGTCTTGGCATCCTGAACAGGTGGGCGACTCTGCCTTGTCCAGAGTGACCTTCACCCCTTCCCCTGCCTAAAAGCAGCAGACCCATGGCCTCAGGCCCCCACTGCTGCCTGTGTGGATCTTCAGAGGGAGAAAAGGGGTGCACCCGGACTGGCCTATGCGCTCCAGGGAAGACATGTAGGCCATCGCAATCGGGATGCCGGGTCACTTGTGCAATCTAAAAGCTACTCAACACACCAGCTCCACTTCCAGTTCACTTCTCTCTTGTACTTGATACATGAGTAGAGCTGCTTTCCGCTGTGGCTCTCCCCAAACAGAGCCCTATGGTGCAGGAAGGGAAGGCAGGCGAGGAGAGGGTTCTGCATACTCCATCCCTGCTCTGCCTACCAGCAAGCTCTGTGGATGGGCCAAACATACATGTCTCATCTTGGCCCTGAGATTCTCTTAACGATGAAACCCTGTGCCTTTCCTCGTTGTATAAGATGGGCTGGTCCAAAGCTCTGGATATACAGACAGGATGGGGCAGCCTAGGAGCCAGACAAAACTGGGGACAGGTAGAGAGTGAGAATATAGGACTCCCTGCCCAGTGCTTGGTTTATTATTCCATGACTGGCCAGCTGCATTTAAAGGAGCCCAAAGCATTTGCTGACTCCACCGCCTTCACCGCTATACATGAAGGCCAATGGGGAGACTTGGGGCGGGCAGGAGACCCACTTCTCAAGGCCGCCTGCAAGGTGTGGGGCTGGATCCAACTCCAGCTGCCTGCTCCAGTGCATGTGCTATTCCTGCGACGTGGAAGGGCAGGCACCAGTGTTTTTCCAGGTCCGGCCTGAGCACAGGTGTCAGGATTTGAGTTTCTTCTCCCCTGCTTTCCAGTAACTCTGATGCACTGTCTCCTTCACTGCATTTATGGTAAAGATCACAGACGACCACCTATCAAGTCCCCAGCACAGGGCCTTTTTGTAAAAGTGGCAAGTTAGGAGAGACAGAGCAAGTTCCCCTTTCTCCAATCTTCCAAGACCTCTCAGCTAGCTTTGCCTTACCAATTTTTCCTCAATGAATTTCAGAGTTCAACAGTGCCCCAAAATGCTTCATTTCCCAACAACGGGCCTGCTGACCTCAGGCTCCCAGAGGGGCTGGGATCCAGGAAAAGCAACCAGTCTGGGAAGTAGTCTGTCCCCTACTGATCCCTCACTGAGCAAGAGAGAAGGGACAATGACTGATCCCAAAATTCCAGGCTTGGAATGACAAGAGATTGTTCTAGCAAAAAAGTTTAATAACATCAAGAGAGGCTCCTCCCACTGTTCCTCTAACCACACGAGCAAAACAACACCATTTCCAACTTTGTCATAACAGGAAACACTTTGAGGGACTCTGTCTAGGACTGAGGGATCCCACCCCAAAGTCGAGAGAGACAGGAACTTCTTAACTTGGGAAAGAAAGGTGGGGTCCTGCTTTCTTCCCCTCTAGAATGAGGCTGAACTGTCCCAAGGGAAACCAGAAAGAGAGCCGGGTCACAGAAGCCTGTGATTACAAAGTGAAAACTTAGTGGCACCAAGGCCATGTTTTTTGGTCAGTGTCACAGGATGAGATGAGGCGGTTGTCACTGGTACATGTGATCACAGGTGAACACCCAGGACTGGGAATCAGCAGCGAGAATGTTTAAGGAAGAGGCGGGGTGTGAGGCAGGGGTGGGGCCTCAAGGTCCCATCCCTGGCGGCCCCCCTTTGGGGGCACGCCTGACAGCTGGAATGGGGTGGCATCGCTGCGGTACAGGAGTTTCTAAAAGGAGACTGGCAAGGGGTCTCTCCTGCTGTACTAGCAGGTGAGCCCATGCGGTGGATGGGGGACCATCACCCTCCCATAAACTGCCGAGGACAGACTGGGGCGGGGTGGGGGTCCCTGGCAGGCTTGGGCCACCCCCACCTCCACCCCCCAGGACCACACGGAAGCCCGTGGGCGGTCTCACCTCTGTGGCAGGTCGCGAGGGCTCCCTGGGGCTGGGCTGCGTCACTGGTGCCCCCGAGCTACAGCCCCTGGCGCTGGACCTCAGGAGCCAGCGGATCATCCGGAACAGGGGTTGCGCTGCCATCAGGCCGCACGCATGTGGGAGGTTCCAGCGGGTCCTGACCTCCGAGCGAGTGCACTAGCGCAGGACTTGCCTTCTTGGCGGGGCGGGGGCGGGACAAATGCAGCCAATCAGCAAGCGTGCCGTGAGCGCGGCCTTCTGGGAGCTGTAGTCCAATCGCTCCTCCCCCCTTTTCTGTTGGGCAGGTTCTACAGCTAAGAAGTGTCAACTCAGGAAAAGCCAGCGCAGAGTGCTGTAAGCAGGGCAGGACTAGGGCCAGGAGAATGAGCACTACCTGGGGAGACATAAAAATGGTTAAGATTAAAAAATATTTCAGTGCATTAGTTCAAAAGTTAAAATCTATGCCCTTCCCCCTCCAAATCACAAAATATCAGAAATTTCAATGCAAACAAGATTGGCCTTGCATTTGCACCAATTCAACTGACTTTACCTTAATCCAGGCCTTGGTTATAGAATAATCAGCTCCCTATTTTAGGATACATAGCTTCAACTGTGCCTCAAAGAGAATTAACGACAACAAAACAGAAGGGATGTGTATCAGTTTCAAAATGCTTCCTGTTTTACAGCCCATCATTTAATATGACAGTCCTGGCATGAATGCAATTTTCATTTTGCAATTGAGAAAACTGAAGTTCAGAGAAGGCAGATGATTTGCCCAAGGTCACATAATCGACAGGAATCAAAACAGTTTCAAATCCAGAATAATCTGATTCCTACAATTATACACTCAACCTCAGTGTTTTGCAAAGGATAAGGATCTACCTTCCTCTGAAAAATAGAACTGTAGTCTTCAAGATTTTGGATAGTAATACACACTCAATAATAAACTCACCTAAGAATTGTTACGCTCAAACCATTACGCTTATTTTATCCAGAACTATTGACTTAGAATTCTGAAAATCAGACAGTAAGCAGAACAGACTGCCAAAGATACAGATTTGCTGCATATTTAGAAGTGGGGATACATGGCTCCTGATCTTGACAGATTAGAGAGAGGCGGCTAATTGCTTAGACTTTTACAAATATTATGAGACTAAGAGAGGTTGGGGATAATTTTAGCCTTAGATTTAGCTGAGTTTCTCATGGTACTAACTCAAAGTTCAGACCACACATTGTGGACGGCGAAGGTATAGCTGGGTATGTTGGAAACTGGTGAGACACGTCTAGCAAAAATTTATGTGCAAGGGGCCGAAGACCCAGCAAGGGCTGCTCAGATTTTGTGCACTGCTTAGTTTAGGTGCATCTGGAGTGTCAAGAGGACTTGATATGGAACAAGGAGAATGACAACCACTTATTTGCAGATCTGAGACCTGAAGAGCCTCACGGAAGAAGTTGTCTTTGTAGTCTCAGAACTCTTGGATAAGTCAGATGAATGTTTCATCATGAATCATTTTGGGGGGTAAGGAAGACAAGGAATGGGTGGTGGGGTAATGAGAGCAGCGCCTTCCAGCTGGCCAGGCAGACCACTCATCACAGTGCACTAAACCTTTGAAACATCTGTACAGGCAATTGTGCGTCCTCCAAAGTCAACTCCCACTCTTTGAACCCATCCAGAAATGCTACCAGCTGCACCAGTTGCATGAAAACTATCTAGATTCTACCATCGTTATCCAAACTGTATGTGATAGGCCCAAGTGAAGGATCACACTATCACTTTTCATAGAACCTTGTAACTGCAGAGCTGGACATGACCTTAGCACATTCAGTTTAGCTTGTAAGATTAAACCTTGTCTGCATTATTCAGTTTTAGACACCTTTAGTGCTGGGAGACTTACAGCACAATGCTTCCCGGCCCACAAAATCTTATTTGTATTGAGCAAAATTTTTTCAATACATGTTATTGTCATTAAAGCCAGGCATTTTGAATACCAAGAAAGGCACAAGATTGCCTTTAGAGAACTGTTTCAAAGGTTTAACACACCATAATTACTGGTAGTAACCTGGTCCCAGCTTAGCTGGTAGATACTTTTCTCATTATCCCAACCATTCCTTCCCCACTTGCCTTCCATCCCCTACCTTCGAAAAATGACTCATGATGGAAATTAGTTGCAATGTCTGGGGATAAGGAAACACCTTCAAGAGCTGACAGCCTAGAAGGGCCCTGAAGAGTCCATGCATAGATTTTTTGGGAGGAGGTTTCTGTATAACCCCGAAACAAAATACACGGCAGTGTATGTGTACATTTTTCTAGGGAGAGGTGGCTTTTGTCCCATGCTCCAAGAACCCCTTGACCCAAGAAAGATGGCTTCTCCTGGTGTAGAAATCATGCTTCTGCGATTCCCTTCTGTTAGCTCTAAGGACTAAAAGTAAGGCCATCTATACGTCCTGTCATTTGCCAGTCTTCAGCGCTTGTGTGGAGAACCACTCAGATTGCTTCAAAGCTGGGCATCTAAGGACACCTGAGGATGTGACCCCGCTCGTCAAGCACAGGTGCACAGTGTTGCAGTTATGTAACCATGACTTAGCAAGGTAAACACGCATGCGCTGGTTACACCACAATACAAGAATGTAAACATAAAATAACCCATATGAGAATTACATAATAAAGACCCAGACTGCTCTTGCACTCTGCTCCACGCTGCCTGCTATTGCCAGTATCTTACACATGTGCATTCTTTTACCTGGGGACCCCACCTGTGAAAATCTCCCTCGAGCCCCCTAAGTGGGCTGCAAATTGTGAGACAACAGTAAATAGCAGTTTTTGACAGCCTTTGTGCACAGCAGTATGGGAGTTGCTGCACCACCATGGTTTGTCTTCCAGAGACTTCCAGTACTTTTGTCTGTGAGGCCCAGTGATGGATCGTAGTTCTGTAAGAAGATGATACAATGGCTCCTGCCTCACCCGCTGGGCTAGAACCACGCTGGCAGACAGAACCTTCTGCTGTGAGGGAACCATCCCAAGTTCCATGTCGCTGGTCAGCACTTAGAATGCAGTTCCTTAGTCACACAAATCACATTTAAGTTTCAAACTTTAATTCATGCTTAAAAAGCCACATGTGGCTATGGGCTATGGGATTGTTTACTGCTGTCCCAGAACCTGGCTTTCGCCTAGAAGAGGCAGCATTCATGCACCTAATTTTTAGGTGGGTTTGTAACGTGCTCATGACTAACACAATAGGGTGACGATGCTGGATGACTTCTGAGCTGAGGTCAGACCCTAGGATGCAACTTCCGCCTTACAGTTTACCTCTGGTGACCCGTCTTCTGGCTGATCCATTCTTTCTCCCATATGCTGTGTTTCCTAACCCTCCAAAAAGGAGGTCAGGTCGTGTGTTTGTTATCTCTCTTCTCTAACAGTTGACATCTACCAGCTGGATGCCCTGTATAGCCCAGGTGCTCTTATCTTTGGTTTCCAGGTGGAGCTGCCTAGCAGGACATGGGCAGGACAGCAGGGAGCAGGCAGACCAAAGTCAGTATTTCTCTCTCCTTATCCCTCTCTGCTTTGCTAACAATGCCTGAACCCTTCTACATCTACAGCTACAGTTATAGGACCCTTGTGCCATGATTCTGGCTCACACTATGCCAGCAGCACCATTTCCAAACCTTCTTCCTCCAGACTGGAGTGGGTGGGATACGTTCTCCTCTGGGGATCATCACTTATCCCTGTTAACCCATTTAGCCTTAGCCATAGCTCAAAAACAGTCCCTTCAGCACAATGTCCCTTGATAAACCCCAGGTGACTATGCAATCGGCCTGGGACTCAGGGGCTTTCTGCCTCCATTGTGCCCCTTGCTAATAGTTGCAAGAACAGAGCACTATGGTTCATTTATGTGCCTTCTGACCTACACACTCCTTTGAGAGCTGGTGACATATCTAAGTCACCTGTAATCCTCGCACCTGGCACGATGTTTAATGCACTGTGATCTCTCAATAAATGTGTATGAAATGGTGGGGTCCGTTTTCTTCTTTTGCCAAAACTACAACTGATTGCTTTCTCATTTGTGCTACATGCCCAGCCAGGGTCATCTGGGAGCTCTTTCCTGTCAGTGCTGGCCTGGGGCACCAAGCTGACAGGGAAGCTAATGCTTTCTTGAAACACTCATGATTGCCAGAGGGGAAAAAAGAGTGTAGCAAAGAGCAGTCCGGCTCACAGGCTTCTTCCTGGAAGTGCCTGCCACACAGCCCCTTGCTCGAAGCACAAGCGGCCGTGTTTGATTGCAAAGGAAGAGCAGCTTGGTCCTCTTGCAGAGCGGGGAAGTAGATAGTGGTGCATACTAAAATTATCTTGTGCTCTAATGCACCATGCAGGCTTTTCCACTCTCCTGGACAGGTCTTCAATTTATTCCTTCTTGTTGTACTCATCAGATACCAAAACCAGCACGGTGTCCTTGTGCATCCGTGTCAGTCATGGTCACAGAGCTACAAGGTGCTGATGTCAGCTTCTCTTTGAGTCCATCATCAGTAAATTTAAGAAGAGCCTCTGTAATGTCTCCTTAATCCAGCAGTTCTCAAACTGGATTTCCAAGGTCAACACTCTTTTCATAATAATGATGAGGTATCATTTGCCTTCCCACATTCTTGTCCTTATAACTGTACAAGGGAATTTTGTACAGGTCACACAATGGGTCACAGTCCACGAGAGGCTGAATGCAAAAGCAGAGATGAGAATCCAGCTGTTTTCTGCTAAGCCAGACATTAGTGTACCAAAATGAAACACTATATTTTTCCTAATTTGTTTTGAAAAAGTCCCTTCCATAAATTATGTTGTGTAACAAGTACTGATATTTTAAATGAGTATTTTAAACATTTCTTAGTATTTTTAATATCATAACTAAATACAGCAAATATATTACATGTTGTGAGATACTTATTGTATAACATAGTAGCCATAGTACTAATGTACTATATTATTGAATATTTGCTAAGAAATTTGAAATATTCTCACAAAAAAGGTATGACTATAATTTGCTTAATTTATCCAGTCCACAGTGTATATTAATTTCAAAAATGTGTTGTATATGACAAATGTATTATCTGAGATTTTGACAAGTCAATTAATTAAAAATTGATATTAAGTAGATACGACACATAGGCAAAAGCCCTTTGGGATCTTTAGTGCTCTTTGAAAAGTGTGAAGGATTCTTGCGACAAAAAATTTGAGGATTACAGCCTTAATGCTGTAAGTGGCCAAGCTGAGATCAGAACCTCTGTGCTGCCGGGCTCGTGTCCTGGCCCTGACCACGTCCCTGTCCCTGAAAACAGACCCTTTTCCAAATTCACTCCCATCTCTTTCACACCTCTCTGCCCTAACGTGTTGTCTTTCAGAAGGGCAGAGGGATACCCAAGAAACCGAGTGTCAGCTCAAAGGAACGTTATATTTTATCTGAGTCAATATCAAGCCAAATTCTAGGTAAATAATTCCTATGAAATAGAACACATAACTTTTCCCCTTACCCCTTCTCTAAAGATTACAGAGCAGCAGTCAATCAGAACACAGAACCAAAGTCTTATTTGTAGGCTAAGGGGCCAGAGAGACCTTGGAATTCAGGAAAGTCAGTGTGTATTACATGTAGTGTTTGTATGTAAGTGTGTGAACGCAGGACATGGAGTGATCTGGGGACGCCTCCAGTAAGCAAAGGATGCCACGGAAGGACACATTCACACAGTGACACAGATAATGCTTACCCGTTTCTCCTGACACGTTGAGCATGGAAAACCTTCCAGGCTTCAGAAGTAGTTTGGATTTTGGAATTGCACATAAAAGACTACAGATCCGAGGTCACATGGAGCTGGGCCAAGTGTAATTAAGGTAAACTTTCATCGATGAGATTACACACCTCTCGATCCTGGTTTCATCTAATACTCAAGGCTACAGGAACAAGTTTTACAGCTCTGTTTCAGCTGAGAAGCCCCCCACCTGCCTGAAGATTGGTGCACATGGGCAGCTCCCATGCTATGGTACACTTGACCCTAGGAAGTCCCAGCTGTTGCCGGGAGATAGGGATAGGATCAATAGTCTGCACCTCCGAGGACCCCTCTTCCCCTCTCACCCATGCTGCTCTTCCTCTGCGTGGATAGACCGAGTCCATGCATGGTCTACTTTCAGTCCCTCCTGGAAGCACCAGGCATAGCTCAGTGGGCCTGGGGTGGGCTGGGGATTTGCCGTGTCTCTGGAAAATGTCTGGCACAGACCCACCTGCTTTAACGGTTCTGAGTGCAGGAAAGTATACGGCGCTGTGCTTTCCCAGAGTTGGGGGACAGTGTCCTATCTGTGCAGCGTCCCCAACAATCACAAGGATGACACAGCCGGGCCCCAGGGGAGGACAGCTCCACACAGAGGATGCTGCGTGATCTCATTTTGAATTTATATTGAATTTAAAGAGTAAAACTCAAGTACCCAGACACAGGATGAAGCACCAGTTGCTGTGGGTTTAAGCAAGGGAGAGGAAACGGGAGATGTCGGTCAAGGGTTACAAGAGCTAGGTGGGATGGACAAGTGTAGACAGCTAACGTGCGACAGAGGGCTAAGGGTAATGTTATCCTGGGAACTTTTTAGTAAGTAGATTTAGGCTGCTCTTGTAGCAGACAAAGAGTGAAATGATCCATGTATTAATCTGCTTCATTATAGTAACCGGTTTCTGCTCTAGATGTATTCCATAACATAGTGTAGACTTCAAATATGTACAGTAAAAATTAAAACAAAACGCCACACACAAAAGCCACAGTGGCAGTCCTGTAGTGAGCCACTTCCTGTCTGAGCCTTCCCTTCTTTCCCTGGAGCATGATCAATAAGCATAGAGCAAGGGGCTAGTGATATAGCTCAGCAGCACAGCACCTGCCTGGCAGGTAAAAAGTCCTGAAAATCTAACTCAGTACAACAAAAAGCAGAGGAAAACTGATAATACAAGTGCATGCAGGAACGGAAATGCCAAGCCACTGGGCTGTACTTTAATACAATGCTACTCTGGATACTTATTAATTGGTTCCAGGAGCCATGACAAATACCAAAAATGGTGAGTACCAAACAAATCGTTTGGTAGTAGTCACAAGGCAACGGAGGTAATCAACACTAACAAATGCTGGCTCAGTCACTGAGTATCAGAGCGTGAGTATGGGGGGCGGGCAAAATGTCCACATCCAAATACATTGAATACCACATTCCATGAGTTTGAAAGCAGTCGAGTACCAAAGTGCAACTGTACAGAGTGTTCAAAGGCCACAGCCAGGAAAGGAGCGGGATCTCAGAAGGTGCTGACCGAGTCCTACCCTAGCTTCTGCAACTAAGGGACAAAGGACAAGCCTGCACCTGTCCCCTTACTGCACTTTTGTCTACTTTATTATGCTAAAACCCGTCTCATGCCTCCTTGAAGCAGTTCCAAACGACACCTGCCCTGGCTGGAGCCCTGGTAGAGAGGGAGGGTGTGGGTGGGTAGATGCATGGATGATGACCTCCCCTGCACTTCCGGGGAGCTTGAGGTTTCAGGGATGCTCACAGCATGGTGAGCTCTTCCCACCTGCACCCGAGGCTCTTCTACACACTGCAAGGACTTGCTCGGTAAGTGCAAGGGCGCGTTTGGTGCTGAGGACGCCTCCAGGGGCAACCCACCGCCAGCCAGGTTGGCTTGGGGACTAGATTTATGGCCCATCGGAATGACGCCGAGACTTACTTTACAGTTTCTTGCCCGAAAATCTGAACCTCAGAACTGCACGGCAGTCCTGCTGTGATTGTCTCTTTCCCACCTTTTCCTCTGTATCTACTTCGCCAGTGGTTCCTCGTCTGCTCTTGCTCCTTCCTCTTCCTTACCTCCCGTTGACTCTCTTACCTCCCGAAGGTCAGTTCTGGCCCTGCCACTTTGAAACGGACACTGCCAAATCCAGGGATTGTCTCCTACCCTCCCCTTAACCTACTGATAGACGATCCATCACTCTTCTCTGTGGGCCACGTCTCGGTCTTTGCTTTTAAGGTTGGCCTCCTCCCCCGGCTTCCCCCTCGCCACCGAGCTGCTGCCATGGTCCCTTCCACTTCTGTATCAGATGTCCATGCCCCACAAACTCCGCTTCAGCCCAGTCCCGTTCTGTTCTCACCTGAAGTTTCCACCGAATACAGGGACTTCCACATGACAAAAGCTGGATCTGTTTCTTCTCCCCAGGCCTGTGCTAGGAACTCTCCTGCCTAGGCTCAACCACATAGTGGGGAGAAACCCAGAAGAGTCCACGGTTCCCGCCCAACCATGCCCAGGCTGAAGTCTTCGTAGTGGGACAAATCTCCCCTCCCCCACCAAATGAGAGGAAGGAAGAGACACAGGAAATGGAGCAGCAGGTTGAGGACAGGCACTGGCTCTAAATGAAATGAAAAGTGAGTGGGAAAAGGGCAGACCAAAGCCACAGGAGCCGTTTCTGAGAGGGAAAAGAGGTGGGAGGAGGAAGACAGCTTCGGACTCAGGAACACCGAAGTCAGGGGGGTAAGTGGGAGCTGCTGCCAGAGGACTTCTAGCCCTTCCTTAAACCGGGGCGGAGACACAGAAATGGGGTGGAGGTAACATTTTAGAAGAGAGGATCAGCTAGGGTGCAAACAACAGACAGCTGGACACATCTGGCTTTGTATAAGTGATCAGGGGGGTTCAGTGATACTCCTAGAAGTCTAAAGGCAGCCTGCTAGAGGCACAGTGTGAGCCAGAGGATGTCACTAGCACTCTCAGCTCTGCAGGGTCCAACAGTTAGGCACCACATTCACACTGCAGCGCCCAGAGTGTCTGCTGAGGCTCCTGCGGGAGAGAAGAGAGGGTGTGTATTTTCTAGAAGCCCCAAAGGCTGCCTTCCTCCTGTCTCAAGGCCCATTGGTTGCTGTGCTATTGCATTCAGTGCTGCACAGAAATGGGGGAGCTCTGTCACTTAATTGCATTAGTATCCACCCCCTGGAGATAGGAAAATGCCAAAGACACCCAGACTCATTGCCAAGGAAGGGGAGGGGTAGTTCCTTAAATGAAAACCCAGCACTCTTGGGAGGGAAGGGGGAAAATACATGCCATGAAGTCAACCAACAAATGCCCGGCTCGGCTCATGTCTGAGGGGAACGCGAGGAGCAACTGTGGAAAGCTTTGCCGAGGTGAGATTGTGAAGTGAGCGCCTAATGAGAACGCAGGGGAGATGCTGCCGGAGCCCCCAGCCTCCCTACTTTACTCGGTCCCCTGCAGCCGGAGCGGGCTGGCGCTAGGAGTGGAGCATGAACAATCAGATTGATCCAACCCTGGAGGTTTGCCAGGAACACATTCTGCAAGGAGAACTGGGCAGGACTCGAGGGCAGGGGAGCGGTGTGCTTGCAGTGACGGAAGGAGGGAGCTTGGAAGCGAGCTGAGATGAGTGGGCCTAGACACGGAAGGCTCGGATGAACGCAAGGCTGGATGGGAGGATGGAGTGTGGGGGAATCAGAGGCCGTGAGCTGGAGAAACAGCAGCGGCAAGAGCACCACGTGAACTTCAGAGGGACATAGGAGTGGCAAGAGATTCTTGGGCGCTGTTCTCTCAAGATATTGTGACACACAGCATGTGACAGCAGGCTTGGCTACAACCCAGTAAAGGTCTCCAGGTCCACACACACCAGCGTCAGGAACCTGAGACTTGCGAAGATACTTTCCCTTCCTGCCATTTGCCCCAGTCACAGTCCAGCTGTGTTCTCTGGGTTAAAGAGCTGTCAGGGGCGGCGGGACATCCTCGTCCCCATCCATACAGAAACCTAAGTTCTGAGACACTCTTCCCTCAGCCAGGGCTTCTGCACAAAGTATTTATTTACTCTTTTCTTTCAAAGATCTATCAGGCCACTTTGGTTGTTAGGACAGAAAATAGAAGGATGCTATCATTATACATGTTTAAAAGAAACTTAATAAATTCTTACTCTGGACTTGAGGCATATATGTGTAGGATTTCTAGAAAATGATCAGGCAAAGGAGACCTGGGAGGAACCGCAAGTCCGAGGTAGAAGGACTGGCTCGCAGTTAGCGTTGTCAGCGAGTTACATCCAGTGACCTCAACAGGCAGAGCCTCAGGGCTGCACAAGAACCGAGAGTATACTAATGGCTGTGTGCCAGGGGTCAGCAAGCATTTTCTGTGATGTCCACAGAGCATTCTTAAGGCTGTCCTCTTGGTGCCTGAAGGTAGCCAGGGACATATCTAAGCAAGTGACTATGTCCTATAAAACCTGGGTTACAAAAATGGGTGGTGGCAGGGAAGGCGGCCTCTGGAAGCATCGTGTAACCTGTGTTTCTGGGTCTTCTGCTGTAGTTTTGACCATGGATAGGGCTAATCCCCCTATGGATAAAGGTGATCCCTCATAGGACTTCAAGGCTAATACAGACTATCTCCTCTGCTTATCTTCCTGATCCTGATCTTCATGTGATGCTAGCAGCCAAGATCTGCCAGGTAAAATACTCTCAGCTTCCTAGAGTTAGTTTAAATGCCTACGCTGTCACATACCACTGAGGGTGGTATTTTGAGCCTTGAAAAATCACACAAATTAAACTGGGTGTGGTGGTGCATGCCTGTGTCCCAGCACTCGAGAGGCTGAGGCAGGAGGAGGATTGGGAATTTCAGGTAAGCCTGAGGCACATGGATGCCAGCTCAAAAGAACAGGACAAAAAAAAAAAAAAAAAGACACACACTATGCAGAGGATGGGGAGAATCTGCCACATACAAATTCAAGGACTCGATCTTCTCATGTATGACTCCACCATCTTTTAGGATTTGTTGTTTTATGCATTTAACCAGAGTGGGGAAGAGTAAAGGTAAAGAAAGGAGGTACAGAGGATTTAACGGGGGGAGGTATAGGCCAGGTCCAGTGATGGCTAATACACTTCCTTCTGCCTTTCACTGGCCAGCTGAGCCACACATCCATCCTTAACTGTGAAGAAGTTTGGGAAGTGTCACACTGGGTCTGGAGTCTACACAAAGGGAAATGGGTGGTGTTGAATACATGGGCAGCCTGGCCCAGGTGGGGACACACTGTAGGACAGACACTGATCTACTCAGAATTACCTTCCCCGAGTGACTACTGAAGAGTGTTACTGTGGGGCAGTTCTCAGTGGGCCACGTCATCCAAGTAGGAGCCCTAATCATGTTCTTTTCCGTCTTCTCCTTGCTGTTTGGGCCATAGATGGTCTCAGAAGGGGGAGAGTGTCTCCTTGTGGACCCAGGGGAAGTTTAGTAGACAGGCATATCTCAACCCGTTTCACACTCAAGCTCCCTAAGCCTGGGGTTTCTCAGGTGTGACAAATCTGTTATATTCTCAGCTGGCACCTGAGCGTGGCAGGCGAGGGAAGTCATAAAATATGAAACTTCCACTCCCTGCTGGGCTGTAAGCAACAGTCGTCAGCCTCTCACACAGGTATTGTATCCTCTGACGCATCCCCAAAGCTGTGCCAGGCTAACTTGTTAGCTTGTAAACAAAATCTCAGCTCTTTCAGCTTGAGAATTACCTGTTTAAATTCATCATGATTAACATCTAGTAAATATGTCTGATTTACCAACCTTACAGAGTGCCAGAGAGTAGATCTGGCTCAAGTTTATGTTGAAACCTTATGTTTCGGTTAAGTGAAATGTTACAAGAGATAATACAAACTATGAAGCCCCTGGACACATGTAACTCTGTTCCTTGGCCTCCCCATTATAGAATTTAAGTGCACTATTCACGGCAGAGTCTACAGATAAATGTGTCTGCTTCAAGTGTAAGATCTCTTTGCATCCACTATCATTTAACAGTAAAACGCACCTTTATTTTAGTGTCACTGGAAAAAGAAAAAGCCATCAATTATGACAAAATGGTCTCTTGTTATTCAGATTTCATTATATATTTATTGAAAGCTCTTTTATACATGGACAGAGTTACTGCATATCAGTTTGGTATGTGCATAAGAGGAAATAATGTCCTATTCAATGTTATACTGGAGACTTTATCCAGTATGACATAGGGAAAAAAATACAAAGTATACAAATCAGAGAGGAATAAAAAAAACCTCTGCAGCGTTTATGACTTTGGGTAAAGAAAATCCTACAGCATATAAAATAAAAGCTGCTGTTGAGTCTATGCCAGTTGCAGGGTGCAAGGCAAATATGTTACCGACCTCACAGGTGCTTGTGTTTTCTTGACTGAAGCACCTTCACACTGGACAAGCTCAAGCGTAAAGAGGACAGCGCATGGGCACAGAAATTCTGAGCTGATCCGAAAAGACAAAGTGTGGTTTCACAGTGCTTCTAACGCAGGCAGGGACCCAGTCTCTCGGTGCCGAGGTGGAGTCCAGTTATCTGTGTCATGGTTTATCTTCATGCCACGCACGTGTCATTTTCTTGGGTCCCTGCCTTGGAGACTTACTTTTACTATGGTACCAAAGGAAACGTAACTGTAGGAAACCTTAGTGATGCACGCACTCACAGGTGTGCTTGCCCCTTAATTCGGTCAGAACTGTCTTCCTCAAACTTCCAGTGCGCTTGTTGACCCCAGCCCTTAAGGACCAATTTGATTCTTCAGCCCCTACCCACCTCTATTAGCTGACCCCACAGCTCTGCAGATGCTAATGACGGCCTCAGATTCACGGCACAGATTTTCTCTCTGTGTGCTACCAGTGAACGATAATTTTAAAAAGAAATGTCATGTATACCGCCACCAAAACCACCCGTGAAATATTTAGCAGTAAATCAAATAGAATAAGTAGGTGGTTTATGTTCAAAACAATAAAATATTACTGAGTGAAATAAAAAAGGCCTAAGTACACGGAGAGATATACTGTGTTTGGAGATGGAGAGACTTGATATTGTTAACGTGTCAGTTCTTCTCAAATTGATCTATAAATTCAACACCATCCTCAAATCCCAAAATCTTAGCAGCTTTTTGTAAAACGCAGAAGAGCTGGTTCTAAAATGTATAAATAGAAGCAAAGCAACAAGGGGAGTCAAAATAGCTTTGAAAAGCAAGAACTAGGTTGAAGGACATATTTGATTAAGATTTACTGTAAAACTCTAGCAATCAAGACAGCATGAGGTGGCAAAAAGCGAAATGGATCAATGGGACCTAATAGAAGACAGTCTCATGCTTATACTGTCAACTGATTTTTAATAAAGGTTGAATCAGAGAAAGGATAGTCTTTTTAACAAGCGGTAATGAAACAGTTGGACATTAACCTATACTTTGTACTAGATGCAAAAAAGAAATTGAAATGGACTGCAGACCTAGTTACAAACATAAATCCTGCAAAAACTGTCCAGAAGACATTCTCTATGAACTTGAATTTGACATAGATTTCATAGCTCATATTTTTTCGTGTCTTATCAATGAAACAGTCAACAAACCGGACTTCATAAAATTTAAATATTTTCTTTGAAAGATGTTAAGAAAATGAAAACCAAACCAGACAGTGGTACTATTTGCAAAACATTTTGTAAAGGATACCCAGACTATATAAAAGATTTCTGTAACTCAATGGGAACATAGATGCTCCAGTTAAAAGTGATTTGAACAGACATTTCGTTGAAGATCTGTGGATAGCAGACACATCCATATGGTTCACATACCCATGAAAAAGACATCCCACATCATTAGTCAACCTAGAAGTGCAAATTAAATCCACAATGAAAGGCAGGGTGAGGGGAATAAAGGAAGCTGAATTGTATCAAAACATGGTTAAGCTTAGGTTCCTGCACTGAGCAGCACAGTGGGGAGATCAGAGCTCGCAATAACCTGTTGTGTATTTTATGAAGAATGAGGAGAGGAGCTTGAAGCTTCCAAACAAATAAGGGGATGGAAAGGATAATTACCCTGGTTTCACCCATATATACTGTATCCATGTATTGGAATATACACCCCATAACTACGTATAATAATTTCAAGTTAAATTTTTTAACATCTAAGGAGACACAAATGTTAATGCACTGGTTTGATCATTATGGGTGGTACACCATGTGTTGAAGGACCATATTTGTACCCTGAAAATCTGCACAATAAAAATAATCCCAGCCGGTGCGATGGTGCATGTCTGTGATCTCAGCACTCAGAGGTTAAGGCAGCCAGGTCGTAAGATCGGGCCCACCCATTCTGCACAACTTTGAATTGGCATGACCCTGGCTTGTAAATTACAACTCAGTGAAGCTGACACATTTTTTAAAAAATTGGTTCAAGGTGGCAGGAAAATGTTCCAGTAGAATCTAAGCCCACCGAGTCGCTTTCTAATAGAGGGCTGATACCAGCTTTTTCGCAGCCTCTCACCCTCTGGGTTGGGAATACACTCCTAAGAATACTCCACTATTGCCCCTGGATTTTTCTTCCAAGAATCTGATGTACATTTTATAAGTTTTGATGAGACACTTAACCGATTTTACTAAAAGGTGTTAAGAAGTTTGTAGAGAACCAAGACTATTTCTGACAGCATGTTGGCCAAACCCAGCCCTCAATACTTCAGTCAACAAATCACATAAAGGTCATTCAGCAAGTGCTAAGGTGCAAATTTGGGAGTGAACGATCATTATGTCACAGCTGTCACCTGCCCAGCAGTGACCGCCAGCATCAGAACTATTAAAATGTGGAAATTGCTCATCTCCAAACTGATGAGTTGTCTTATTACTCAGAGGGACTTCATGGAGCAGGTGGATTCCAAAGGCCACTTTGAAAGTCTTAGGGGGCATCATGATATGATGGGAGATTTTTAATTTTTACACAGGACAAGCATTATCCTAAAATACTTAGCCTAATGTATGTGCTAATTATTTTCTATGTAGTATAAAATCCAAAATGCAGAAGACAAAGCAGGGAAAATCAAATTTCCCTCCTTCCGACTCTTGATCCTCAGGTACCACATCCTCCTCCCAAGGGGACCACAGGTTGAGATTAAAGGAGAGTGAAATAAGGGGCCATATGTCATCTATCTTGCCTGTGACCACAGTCCAGCAGAGAATGGAGTCACCAATTCTACCAGAGTGGGGAAGTATATTGTGAGTGCGCTTAGTTATAAGTACTATTCAAAAAGACAGCAATTTAGATAAAAGTTCTTGTTTTTATCACATCAAAGAAATCTAGGTGGGCCTTCCAGGGTGGAAGTGGTTGTCCCATCATGAATACTTATTTTTTCTGTATTTCTCTTTTATTCTTAGGGGAGTTTCTGCCTGCAACACTTCCTCAAGTTTGCAAATGACCACTGTAGCTCCAGGCATCGCTTCTGTGGAGCAAACAGAAAAGACAGAAGGAAGGGTAAATGTATATGTGCTTGTTACCTCACAAGGGGAAGATTTCCTGAGAGAAATACTTTTAATTTGTAGCCAACAAACTGCCGGCATGGGGAATATACATCGTAACTAATGAATTCCCAGAAACAGTCTCATTCAAAAGGTCAGTGTCAAATTCATAGTCTTCTGATGCTGAGGGGCCCCATCTCAAAAGGCTTTTAAATGTTTCCTTCTCTCTTACATAGAGCTCCCCGTAGGATCACATTAAAAAATACAATTTGTATTCTGAAAAAATAGGTGTTTGAGTCTTGGTTTCTCTTTTGTACCAGCTATGTGACCTTAGGCCAGTTGATCAAACTATTTCTTCTCTCACACATAAGGTGGTAGGAAGTGAGGTGCAGCAGGTAGACCTGGGGCAGAGCCAGTTGGCCAAGGGACCCAGATGCTGCACTTTGGAATCCATCGCATCATTTGTGCCAGGACCTCAGGGATGGCGCCTCACCAAGGACAGAGTTGTAGGGACACCAAGGCAGAGCAGCTCCTGCTTTGGCAGCCATCTTCGGCGGCCATCTTCGGCGGCCATCTTCGGCGGCCATCTTCGGCAGCCATCTTTGGCTCAGAGACGCCCTCCCAGCTTTGCCTAACTTCACTAAGGCTACTCTCCCTTCCCCCTCAGGCTGGGTTAGATATGCATTATGGTTAATGATTTTTTTTCTTACCAGCTTCTTTCCAGTTTCCTGTTTCACAGAAACCTCCCTAAACAAAATCCTTGTTCTCATAATCTGATCTTGGGATCAACATTTTGGATGATCCAAACCAATACAGTGGTGATAATCATGCCTGCTTCATACAGCCAATAGGATTAGCTCATCTAATAGGCCTCTGCTAGCACTTGACAAGTGGTAATATAATCCATTCCTGTTGTTACCACTAAAGACAGACCCTGTCTTACATGTTTCTAGAATTATAGAAGTTTACACACAGAAGGCCTCAATTATAAAATGTCATTAAAGTATGATTTTAAAATGTTCTAAATGCATCTAAGTGAGATAATATAAACCCAAGGGGCCAGCTGGAGAGGAAATTGAAAGCCAGAGTGGTGTCCTGGCCAGGTTGTCTCCCTCAGTGGCCTTAAGAAAGGCTTTCCACTTAGAGCTGAACACTTCAAGGACAGCGTTATCTTCAGAAAAAGGGTGGGAACCTAAACCAAAGTCATCCCATTAAGCATAAAGGTACCTCATGGGAGCTTTCTGGTCTTCACTTGTGTCTGGACAAAGAGAAAGGATGTCCCCAAGATACCTCTTTTCTCCCTAAAGGCAGAGTCAATCATGTGAGAAGTAAATGCCAAAGAGCTACCAAGCCGGTAATATCTAACAAAACATGTGGAACAGCAGCATCTTAGCTCAGGATTCTCAGAGTTCCCTCCAATACAGCGCTGCTAAAGATGACCTCACAATGTAAAAGTGAAAATGAACTCAATCCCCAGTTTACAAAACGAGGAAATAATCCATGAGTGTTAGCTTCTCAATGTAGGATATTTATTCTAAAGATTTTTATAATTTCTGGTTGGTAGGTATATTCACAAGCAATGGTTTAAAACTGAGAATCTCCATGTTTTTCCACTTTCTAAAGACTCTTCTTAGCAGTAGTTCTGTAGAAAGCAGAGCCTGAGACAAGGATTAAGGTGTGAAATTTTACTTAGCAGATGTAGGTGTGGAAGATGACAGCAGGCAGGGCAAGAAAAGATATGGAGCCGTGATCCACGATGCAGTCACACACCAGGCACTGTTCTTTCGGGAGGCCATGAGAGGTCAATACAGCTGGTCACTTAAGTGTATTTGCTTAGACCTTTTCTGAAGTGTTCAAAAAGAAACGACCTCTGTTAGAAGGGAAAAATAATTTATCTGCACAGCCCTGTTTTACAGGTTCCATTGCTCAAATTATTCTCCATGGATAGCTAACCAGTAGAGACTGCTTGCTCATCTTTTGATGCCACTCTGGAAACTCGATCCTGTTCCTATTAGTGGAAGGACAACTTGGTACAAATGGGCATGTGAAAATGAGAGCTCTGAACGTCCCAGGTCTCCAGCCAATCTGAGGACTTCAGGCAGCAAGAGGCCTGGTGTTCTTGCTCCCTCCAGGGAGGTTTTGGAGAGAAGACATTTTAAGAACAAGGCGGGCAGTTCAAGGAGGAAATGCACAGTTGACAAATGAGAAACAGTGAAATTAATCAGATCCAGAGGAAGACAGAATTGGGAGTTGGACAAGATAACTTTAGAAGTATTCATCCCTATTACATTTTGGATAAGAAAGCAAAACAGAGGCATGAGAGGCAGAGGGGAAATGGCTCAGTTATACCCAGTGAGAATTCCAGATAGTGAGAAGGAACCAGCAAGACCTTACACTGATAAAGATCATAAATCCTGAGATTTTTTTAATGAGATTTATTTCATGTCTAAGGGCAGCTTTTGTGCAGAGATAATTTCCATTTGGGCATAAGTTTCAAATTTTCACTTAAGATTATAAATTAAAAAAATAGAATTTCCCTTAAACCCCTTTTATTGCAGCATTTAAACCCAGTAAAATTTTCCTAAATTTCCATAAATTTCCAAAGAGCCATTAATATAATATGGATTAATTACTTAGGGGAATTTGATTTCTATTAATGTTAAGTAAACTTGAGCTGAACAAATTCCTTTAAAAATTTAAGCATGTAAAGTTGATACATTTGATTTTTCTTTACAAAGAGTATTTAAACTTAATAAAGTTATGGCCCAAGAAGCTAATCCTTCTCACTTTAAGAAACTCTTTAATACAAGTTCTCTTAACAATTTTAACACTGATTATAAATTAAATCACTTCCTGTTATGGCATTCAATTTCAAATCAAGCACACATTTAATTTAGAAACATGGGCCAATTTGTCATTCACTTTAATATGCCAAATTCAATTATATTTTACGTGCATTTTAAAATTCCTGACATGTAGAGACTATCATGAATGCAATGATTAATATCAGGGGTTTGATATGTCTCATAATTTCTATAGTTCTGGGCATAAAAGATTCTGTGCTTAAACCCACATTGTTTTACTATGACATTAAATTACTGCAGCACTTGGCATAGACCTGTCTGATCTGGAGCTGCCCATGTCCATTGTGATTCTTCCTACATCACAGGGTGACTGTGCCCAGTGTCTGAAATCTCTGGATTACAGGAGACCTTCAAGTCCACTCCTTTCAGATGGAGTCTTTGCTTTCTGTTTGAATGACATGATCTGTAGTTAATTTTGCCTTGTGGGACTAAAACTTGACATACACAGCTTAAAGGAGGGTTTACTTTGGCTCATGGTTCAGAGGGTGCAGTCCACGGTTGGCTGGCTCCAAGGCAAAAGCATCACGGCAGAAGTTTGTGGTAGAGAAGACTGCTTAACTCATGGCACTGAAGAGGCAAAGAGCAAGGCGGCCAGAGAAAGAGGCATCCGAGGACAGGATATATCCTTCATGGCATACCTTGGTGACCTACTTCCTCTGAATGGGGCCACCTACCAGTAAACCCCTTGTGACTATGAGCTTAAGTCAGCAGTGTCACAACCCCAGTCACCTCTCCAAGTCTCACCTCTGACCACTGCTGCATTGGTGACCAAGCCCTCAATATATGAGGGACACTTTACAGTTAGACATCACTCTTTGTAATCTTTCCATTTTGATTACTTATACCACCGGAATTCTATAATCTCCAGCTAGCCCTCAGCTCATCTTGTTCACTAAGTTCGTCACTGCTTGGTTAAGGTCTACTTTTGTTTCTTCCCACAAATGGTATTGGCAGGATTCTGGCAGACCCACTTCTCTTCTTTGTCCTTTGGCAAGTTTTATGGTTACAACATTGCTGAACAGCATAAATAAGAGATATGCACTTAGGCATATTGACACACAGAACAAGCACAAGGGAAAAAAAATCTTGGAACTTGAAAAGTGATGGGTTACCGAAATAGAATTCAGAAAGCAGGTAGCACTAAGCAGCAGCACTAAATGTATTTTAAGTGTTGTGAGAAACAGTGCATGCATACAGATAGGTCAAGGCATCATTTAGGAATGAACACTCGTCATGTTCAACAACGGACTAAATTTGGTAAACAGATCCATGCTGAAAACAAAAACAGCAGCAACAAAAGCAACTGAACCACATAAATCTTGCTCTGAAACTCACTGTTTTCTATTTGGAACTCCATTTAGATACCGAGATTGAAAAATGCACCATGCTTTAACATATCTGTTTCATACCTCTCTGTCCAATTCTAGGAACCAAAATATTCAAACCTGTACATTGCCGTTCATCTCCCTCAAAATACACACCCCTTCTCCACTGTCATCATCTGAAGCAGTTCTGGACGTTCTTGTTCACGCCTTTAGTTGCGCTGTCCTGGCCGCTTCAGTGTTGTGAGTAGGTTCAAAAGCTTTACCTCTCAGGATCATTTTGATTTGGGGGAAGGTGAGATGTCTCTTGGGGGCCAGGCCAGGTGAACCGGGCAGATGAAGACACACCTTAATGTTTTTACCAGCTTCTCTCCCACTGGATGGTACTTGCCAGCTGTGTTACCTTTTGTCATGCCTTGTTAAAGACGTGGAACAGGACTTCCAGAAACACTTCAGAGTGCCAAGAATTACGGGCAAAATATTTGGAGTGGGGGCACTTTGAGGATGAATGCCAACGTGTCTTTTATTCTAATCAGTTTTTAGACTGAAAAATTCACAGTATCAAATCTCATACTCTCCATATCACTTCCAAAATGCTTTTCTTATCAAGGGCAGCTTTTAGGAAATTTCAAATACAATACTAATTAGCTTGAAGATTTAATTCAAGTCTGTTATACTTTTAAGAGTACTCACTAACATGGGACAGAATGTAGCTTTCAGACAGAATAAGAAAAAAGTGAAAGATCTTAGACAAATCAATAAAGGTAGAAAGGCATAAAGGGGAGGAAAGAAAATAGTGTATTTCATAGGCTCTAAAATGACATTGGTTGCAGAATACACCTGTTTTTTTATGCTAGTAAAGAGATGCTAATTACACCATAAATTGTAAGAAGTGTTCTGATTTCAAAGAGATTTAAATGTGTCTTATAATTGATGAAATTGGTGACATAAAGAGACTCTACAAGTAAATATAAATATTCAGTAGTCATAATTAATATCAAGGGGCTAAATCATTTAGAAGATCATATTGTCTAATTGGATATTTCAAAGATTAACTGTACACTGGTCATAAGTGATTTCAAGGTCACAGTAGAAAAAGTACTAGGTGAATAGTAACCAAAATGAAGCTAGTGTAGCTGTCTAAAAATGAGACAAGAACTATCTCTAGAAATGTTTCTAAGGGTTTCTTTGTAACAGTAAAATTTCAATTTAGAAGATATATATCTAAAACAGCCTCAAAGTATTATATAACATGAAGACTCTCAAATCTGCAACACGTTTTTAAAAAATACCTTAATTTTCCAAGGGCAGTATTATTCAGCAATAAAGGATAACAAATTTTAATCATTTGTACAAAAAAAGAATGACTCTTGAGAGTATCTTTAGTGAAATAAATCATATGCAGAAGGTTGTCATGATTTTTCATATGAGAAACAACATAGAGTAAAAAAATAGAGATGGCAGATGAGAAGTCTTGACGGGAAACAGGGGAAAGGATACACTGGAGAGTAAGGGGAGAAGAGGGCATCAAAAAATGGTCAAGATACAATATATATGCACCAGTTTCCCAAAATGAATGTGATTATTATCTCTAGCAAATACACACCAATTTAAAAACTTTAATTTTCATCAAGTAAATAAAATAATGGCTTGAAAGATGTTAGCCATGGTATGACAGAAACCAAACCTTATACCCAAGTTTCAAAATATAAACTTTACTCAAACATACATGGACTCTATTTTGAAAATTAGCCATATGAAACCACAGCTCCCCACAAATACTGAAACAATAACATACAAATCATCACCGACTGGTGTACAGATAAGTTGGAAAATGAGTAGTTTTGGGGACAAAGACAATTTTGCTAGGAACATTAAGAAATCCTTCAGGTGAAGGCTAATGAAAATCTACACACTCAAATTTACAGCCTCATATGCACAGAGAAGTCTAAAAATTTATGAGTTAATCATCCAACCCAAGAAATAAGAACAGAGTCCAAAGCAATTAAATGGGGGATAATAAAGATAAGATTAGCACTTAATTGTGAAAGGTGGCTTACTGGACTCAGTTCTTTACTCTCCGTAACAGAACTGCTGTGTCCATTCACACCCTTGACCCACTGTGAAAAGATGCTACAAGGGTTACCAGGAAGAATAGAGCAATTCTCTGCGCCAGTGAAGAGGGCCTTCATGCTCCATTTGCTTTACCGGGGGAATTCTGGGGAATTTGTTAGCAGTGGAAGACGTATATATGCTCATGCAGTTCAATCTTTTGCATGCCTGCTGATCCCCAAGAGAAGATTATATCCCAGGTCCAAGGAAGATAAGACTCAAACACAAGCTGCAAGCTGGAGCCCAGATTTCAGCCTATCCCAGCTGCATGCAGCCGAGTCAGCCTTTAGAAGGAAGGAAATGCTTGCTCTGTACACAGCGAGTTATGGTAGTTTATTACCCAGTATTACTGCAACACTATTGAATCTACAAAGTGAATAGAAAATATATGGTAGAGAGTCACCAAAATGCTAAAATGTGGTCTTCCGAAGGGACAATTACTATAAACCTTTGCCAGAGATAAGGTGGAGGGGAAAAAACAGGAATGAGAGAGGAACAATTGATCCACAGGAATAGAAAGGGAGCCATAACCACAGACTTATCAGGAAAACTTACAGAGGAAAGCTATGAAAAGATTTATGCTGGGAAGTTTGAAATTTTAAGAAAATAGTGTCACAGAAAACCATAGCTTATTGATATCCACTTAAAGTAATGTTTGTTCAATTTTCTCTTCTAAATGAACTAGTGATTTGTTTTATTGAGACAGTCTTGCTATGTAGTTTTAGGCTGGCCTTGAACAGGCTGGCTTTGAAATCCCAGTGATCCTCCTGCCTCAGCCTCCTGAGTTCTGGTACCCCCTGGGGATCCAGCGCAACTTGAGTGCCGCCATCTTGGACCTACACAGCTGCCACCAGTGAGCCTGGCCCACATCTTTCTTGAATGCTATGGAACAGAATCGTTGGGATAGTCAAGCATGTGTGTTGGCCCCTGATGACTGAAGTGTTTATCAACTGGACATGTAATAGTTTGAGAAAGGCTGGATATATTCTAGTTGACTATGGATCATCTTTGTCTAGTTTAGCATATAAACCACTCCCTTCCTATGAGGGCTCCATCTTCCTGCCTCCAAAACACATTTTTGTCTGAAAGTCATAACAAATTATATGTTGCGCAATCTTGGATTCATCTCTTGCTTTCTCTCAACCCCTTCTGCCTTTGGTGACCAATTCTTAGGTACCAGGTCTATGTTTTTTGTTGAAACACCCCCCATCCTTTCAGAAGGTGAATGGAGAACACATAGGATTTTAGACTTCTACTGCCTCCTTGGTATGGCGATGTCAAAGGAGGCCCAAAGGGGAGCCCAAACTTTTACCTCAAGCCAGTGATAAGAAAACCCTACAACCCCTCGGTGTCAGTGGAGGCTGAGTGAAGCACTCAGAAGTTTCCTCTAGTCCTACACCTGAGGATCTCCATAGCACCAGAACTCCCGACTCTGAGGTGGGAAGGCCAGGTGAGAAATCTGAACTTCTGACTCCTACTGGAAGTAACGGACCAGACTCTCCCTTCCCCTTCCAGAGAAGAGTCAGAGGAAGCCGGGGAGAATGGAAAGTTGAAAGAGCCAGAGTCTCATAATATCCAAAATGTCTAGGAACCAGTCAAAAAAAAAAATCACTTGTAGTAAGAACCAAGATCTTAAACTGAATGAGAAAGACAATACATGCCAGAGATGCTAGAATTATCCGACAAAGCATCTACAGCAGTCATAAAAATAAACCCATGAAAAACCAAACGGCCCATTTTTGAATACACATGTCTCCACAGAAGATCTGCAGTTGGCCAATAAGCACAGGAAACGGTGCTCAGCACCACTAATTAGGGAAATGCGAGTCAAAGCCACAAGATGGCTGCTCACACCCATGACCCCAGCACCCTGGAAGCTGGGGCAGAGGAATTGCTGTGAGTTGAGGCCAGCTTGGATTACATAGCGAGTTCAAGGCCGGTTACAGAGCAAGACCCTTTGTCTCAAATGAACAAACCAAAAACCTACGACAAAAACAAAATTCCTCCCAATCACTGCCCCGCTCCAAACTCCACAATGAGCTGCTACCTCAGACTCATTAAAAACAGAAAAAGTATTGGTGAGGATGTGGAGAAACTGCGTTTTTGTGCAGTGTGGATGAGAATATAAAATGGTATCGACACTGTGGAAAACAGCCTGGTAGTTTCCCAAAAGGTTAAAAATACAATTACAATATGGCTACAGCAATTCTGCTTTTACCCAAAAGAATTAAAAACAATCTGACCAAAATAGATTATATGCCTTGGAAGCCATTATTTTGTAAAAGCAGCAGGCACTAATAATAAAAGGGGAAAACCCCCCAGTAAATTCTAGCTTTGCAAGAATTCACCTGTCAGAAAAACTATTTGCATTTATGGTGCCTATGATTATTGAGGAAACCTGGGGAAACATCTGAAAAATAAAGTTAATAAAAATGACAAATCTTCTATCAGAAAACAACCGTAAGCACCAAGGTTTCAAGGATGTATGTGTATCTGTGTTTATAGCAGCATTATTTAAAGTAGCTAAAAATATAGGTGTGAACCAAATGTTTATCAACATGAGTTTATATGCCAAGTGTGGTACACAGATCCAATGGAATATTGTTCAGTTTTAAAAAGGAAAGATTTGACTCATGATATGGGGATGAACCATGAAATTATGCTAAATGAAATGAGTCACACGTGCATGCACACCCCTCACACCCACCCACCAATTACTGGATGATCCCTTTAGAAACATCTTCAGAAATGTGACAAGGAACCATGGTCGCCAAGGTCTGAGAGGGGAGTGGGAAATTATTTCCTGAGTACAGGGTTGCAGTTTTGCAAGATCAAGTGTTCTAGACATGGTTGTCTAGCAATATTCATATACTTAATATCCCTGAACAAATATTAAAATGGTGAAGTTAGATTTTATATTATGGATATTTTAGCATAGTAAAGAATTGGAAAAATCAAGATGCAATTATCAACCCATTTGAAACAAATGAAAATAGAAGCTATAGAATCAAACAACTTCAGAATGAAATACAGTGAATGTTAAAAACTTGAGAAATGGGCTTAATAGCAAAATAGAGGGGAAAGGTCAGTAAATGTTAAGGCAGAATATTAGAAGTTACTCAGTGTGAATGGGCAGAAAATAAAATTAACAGGGTTTTAAGATTGGTGAGACTATTCAAAAATCCACCATTTCAATCAGTGTCCCAAATCGAAAGGTGAAATTGAAAGTGTACTTGAAGAAATGGCTCACCCTAATTTGTCAAGACATATTATAGATTTAAGCTGGAAAAACTAGGGTGAACCTAAAGATTATATATCTTCAAACTTCTGAAAACTATAGTCAAACTTCTGAAAGCTAATAAAAATTTTTGAAAGCACTAAGAAAAATGATACCTCATCTATGGGGCAGAAGCAATTCTAATGATAGTGATTTCTCATCAGAAGGCATAAGAGTCAGAAGGAAAAGGCGCGATGTTTTTCAAGGGTGAAAGAAAAGAACTGCCAGACAAGATTTCTATATCCAGAAAACATATTCTTCAATGAGGGGGAAATGAAGAGATTCTGAGATTAAGTGAAACTAAATTTGTCACCTTCAGATCTTAAGAGAGCAGCTAGAAGTTGTGGATGCAAGCAGAAAGTGCCAAACAAGAGTTCCTCAGGTCACCTGAACTCTTGAAGATCACTATGTAAAACAGCAGCCACTGTGCTTTGAAAGCCTGTATCGTTGTTTTGGGCTGTTTACCAGAAAAACAGGAAACAAATAGCAATCTGTTTTTCCTTTCTAATGCAGAAAGGATAGATGTACATGTAGAGGCTTATACATGCCTAGAACTTCTCTTAAACAATTTATGAGAATCAATTATGTGTGATGAAATGAACAGCTAACTTTGAAGAAAAACAGACACTATGATATCCATTGCTGATTCCATAGTGTCATGCTGTGAAATCCAGTAATGCTTCTATTCTTTGTTCACAGTGGCTTTAGTCTTTTGTATTGTTTAACTGCAACATAGATGAAGGTATGGACAGCTTTTGTGAAGAGAACAAGAGACATTATGGCAGCCATTGTTAATTTTCATGTTGTCTGGTTTTGAAGGCCTATAATACCTTCATTACTCTGTTCTGGTCAGTTTTATACTATTTTGTTTTGTATGAATTCATCGTGTGACTATATAGACAATTTAGACAACCATTTAGAACAAGAGACATTATGGTAGCCACTGTAGGTCTCCCGTTGTCTTGCTTTGAAATCTGTCACATTGTTTTCTTCTGATCTGCTTTGTTCTGTTTTATGTTCAGTTTTACCCTTTTAAAATAAAAATTTTTAAAAAGTGCCAAACAAGGAATCTTGGAACATCACGAAGAAATAAGGAATGACAAAAGGTTAGAAATTTATTTTATTTTTTATTTTTAAAGTAATAAAATACCACAGAACAAGATGAAACAAAGCCAATTGAGATAGTGAAATTGGTACAGATCTTCACAGCAGGTTACCAGGATAACAGTAATAGGTACCACAGTATCTCATTTTCTTCACAATAGCTGTTCTTTCAATCAGGTATATCAGAACAAAGGAAATACAGAACATTATAGAACTTATCAAAACAGAATATTGAATAGAGCAATACCATTAATTAGAACAAAGCAAAATAGTGATTAAAAATATTTGCCTTCAAAGAGATGGTAGAAGGAAATACCCCCTTAATTTGCTATATTGCATATAATCAATCTCGCAAGAGATGCTCAGATCTCTGTCTCCCACTTGCTTATGGCAGGGGGTTGAGGGGATGGATGTTTGAATCTCAGCCTGCATGCTGGTAGGTTCACAGCCACTTACCAGGGCAAGCTGGTTGCTTGGTTCCCCAGTGCTCTAAGTTCCAACATGGTGCAGATCTCAGGAGATGCTGATGGTTCAAGGTTAAAAATATTACTAAATGTTCCTCTCTAGTTTTCTAATTATATTGTTGAAAATGGATCTAAAAAGAAATAAGAATTTATTGCAAATGGAAGCTAAAAACTCAAGCATTGAAAGGTTAATACAAACTGTTGATCTGATTAACAGGACCTACAAAAAATACTGTAGCATTATGTTTTAGATTATAAAATTATATTTGGTGGTTTAAGATGGAGCATTTTTCCCTTAAAACAAAGGCAAAGTATTCTCACCACTCTAATCCAGTATGGAGGTTCTGGTCAGTGCAATGAGAGAGAGAAAAGAGAAATAGAGAAAGAATGAATGCATACATATGAGATAAAATCATCCCTGATTGCATTCTACATAGATCTTGTGATGCATGAAGGAATTAAAGCAAACCAAAGCTCTTAGAGTAATTGAGTTTAGTAATGTCACAAGATACAAAAATCAATTGCCTATATATTTTCAGTGAATACAGATATCAAATATTAAAGCACCATTTAATTGCTCAAAAAATTAAATATTTAAGCACTTAACAAATCCTGTACAGGATTTATATTGTGACATTTGCAAAACACTGGTGAGAGAACTCAGTGGTGAGATATACCATTTTCCATATACATTCTGAAAAATCTGACTGAAATCTTCAAAGGAATTGGGTCAAACCTGATGAGAAGTGACATCCTTACTACAGATATTTGTACTTCTAATACATGAACACAAAGCAACTAGAATAACTGAAGCGAGCTGTTAAAATGAAGTAGACTCTGAGCTGCGTGCCTATAATCCTAGCCATTTCAGAGGCTGAGACAGGAGGGTTCCAAATTTGAGCCCAGTCTGGGCAACAGTGAAACCCTGTCTCAGGAAGATAAAAGACAAAGGGATTATAGTTCGGTGGTGGAGAGCCCCTGAATTTGATTCTCAATGAAAGAAAAAAAAACCCTAAAACCCATCTATTAACAGAGAGATTACATTATATAACTACAATAGATGCCACTCAAAACCCTAAGCAGGGCAGTTAGAAAAGGATTGCAAATATAAAAGTAAAGCTTTTCCTATATGATACATAATATTTTCATCAAAAGCCCAAGAAAATCTAAGATACATTTTTAAAATGCAGACGTCAATGCCTACTGCAGAATAATTTTAAGCCACGTGTCTGATTCCTCCACTTTGGAGGAGCCGGTCTTCCTTTTCATACCCAGCAGAAAAGGGTTTGCAACCATTCCAGCGACGTCCACTCTAGCCAGGTTACCCGCTCTCAGTATTTCAGAGACTGTGGCCCAGTGATGCAGCCCCAGGCTTCAGGCACTTCCTCGGCATCAGTGCTTCCGGACGCGGCTGCCCCCACACTAGTTTTGACCAAGTCTGGACGCGGATCCTTCCCTCCACGTCTAACAGGCAAAATCAGGCTGTGGCACACAACTTGATGGAGGGCTTAGGAGTGAAAGAAGATTACAAGGCAGAGAGAAAAAGGATCCTCGATACCCATTCTTCTAGAACCTGGAATCTGGGCTCTCGTCAAGGGTTTCCCCCAGGTTTGGCCAACGCATGATCAGCCCTGCCTGCGGCTACAGACAGTGGTTCTTTCCTCTTCGGTTCCCGCCTTTTGTCCTGCCCTTGGATGTGGTGTATCACTGTTACTCTTTAGTCATGGTCTCTTCTCCAGACAAAACCATCAACATAGCCATGATATCATTCGCCAAGGTTTTCTTTTCTGAAATACTTTGGGGATTATGCCTGGTAATGAGCTTTGACATGGACTTGTGATCATTATGGGAATGGTGTTACAGCAAAAGATGAAGCTCTGCCCGATGATATTTTATGCTCCCGGGGGTAGTCCCAGGACGGCCTCCAGGGGATCAGAGCCAAACGCTCTGAGAGCAGAGAACTGAGAGGCAGAGAACTAGCTCATGAACACCTTTTCACTGGCCAGGGGGCCTGGCTGAAGTTCAGCCCAGCTGGTGTCCTTACACAGAGCACTCACCTGTTTCACTCCACTTGAATGCTGGCATTTCAGGCCAACAGCAACTTCAGTTTTTCTCTGATGGACAGTTTGAGTAATCAAAGCACCTATACATACTTTTTTTAAAAAGTCGTTAATCTAAAGGCAACATTAATCACGTAGAGAATAAGCATGAATAGCAGAAAACAAATTAAAATCTCCCTAGCCACACTTTTAAAAGACGACTTAAAAATCTCTCCCTTTTGTTATTACTTATATGGCACTTTTAAACAAGCATGAATGCATTCTTGTCTGCTCATGTTTAGACATATATTATGAAAGATGAGAAAATGAACTTCTGCTTCTTTCCACCTTTCTCCTTGCCCCCTTTTGACTTGGTGTACGATTTTCATTTTGCCAAGAATGATTTTAAGGGACAGAGTAAAAATGTAATATCTGCCTGGCATGATGGCACACACTTTATAATCTCAGCACTGGGGAGGCTGAGGCAGGAGGATCATCCCAAATTCCAGGCCAGCCTGGGCTGCAAAGGGAGTTCAAGGCCAGTCTGAACTGCATAGTGAGACCCTGTCTCAAAGACAAAAAAGCAAAACCCCAAACTTCTGTACATTTCCCATACATTCTGAAAAATAGAAACTCCATCAACTTAAGAACTCATTAGCTTTTATTTATAGCAGAATCCCAGGTGCAGTGGTTCAGTCTCTAGTGGTCGTAAGTGGTGAGCTTGTCTACCACTTGAAGGTGCTGTTCACGCCGAGACTTACCTGCTGCCCCATCCGAAGGCCAAGCAGGGAGGCAGGGACTCCACTAGGGCAGGAGATCTCCCTGCAGGCTTGTTTAAAACTCTCTCCAAACTGCAGTCTTGGCTCTTCTATCTCCTCTGAGCAGTCAGATCAGTGACAGGTGGCCCATAACCCTCAGACTCCATCTCTCGCATGTATTTCCCCCTCATAAACCTCATGTGCACATAATCCCACTTAGAACACTTCTCCAGGACCTGGCCTTGCACGACACTTGTCACAATCCGATGTGATCCTTTGCACCCAGAATGCTGCCCATGGGCCCCCATTCCCCAAGAGCACTGCTCCCCTGCTGTTTAGCCTCCGGAACTGTGGATAAGATCTCAGGCCTTTGTGATCCTTGTTCCTTTGTAGAAAAGTGTTTTTCATCTCTGAAGGCTTTTGAAATTCTTTATCCTTAAGATACAGAAATGTCCCCAGTATACAGCTCGGTACCATTTTAGCCATTTTCTCCTTACTGCTTGATGGGTTGAGTTTGAAGACGCTCTCAGCTATTATTTCTTCAGTCCCTTCCTCCTCTTGTCCCACTATTTCTCCATTCCATTCTGACATTTCTAGGAAAAGCTCTTGCTTTCCATTTTAAACTCTGAGGGGTATCTATATGAGGAATTGGGCTTTGTGTTTATCCATTATTTGAGATCGTGCATGCTAGAAGCTGCTCAGGGCAGCTTGTGGAACTAGAATGCAGGGAAAAGTTACACACAGGAAAGTGGGCCCCAGACCAGGCGTGGGCTTCGCCTTCTCACCTGAGGATGCTGTGTGCTTAGGAATGCACCAAGGTCCTTTGCGGTTTTGCTTCAGCAAAAATCACCTCTTGTCTAGATTTCCAGGGATGAGAATGTGTAATTGTGCAATGTGAAAAACCCATGGAAGTCACGATGCCCATCCTTGCCAAGACCCCATGAGGCTGAGCTTTGGAGTTTGTGCCACCACATCCCTGTTTGGGTGAAGAGGGTGTAGCAGAAAGGAGGTATTAGGAGATGGAAATGTCACAAATGCCCCCCATTTGTGTGGGTACCAAAGGCAGAACTGGTAGTTTATACAGCCCAGACTTGATTTGCACATGTCATTAGGAACTATGGGAAGAGTTCTTGGGGCTCAGCATGGGGCTCAGCTTGGGTCTCCTGAGTCTAGTCCATTTCAGTTTCTGCTCACAGGAGTGAAAAGCAGCACTGGATTGTGAGCTGTGAAACCCAAGTTATAATCTTTGAACTCAGGGCAATTGAGTTGCTTCGTTTGCTCACGGAGGAGGTAGACCTGACCCTCACCCCCTCCCTGTGAGGGCTGGGTCTTACAGAGGCGCTGCCTTCCTGCCCCCTCAGTCTCTTGGAATCCTACTACACCATAGCTTCTCTGTTCACCACCAGCCCGTCCCCCTCCAGAGTCTGACCCGGGGAGCGCACACTTCTTCAAGCACACTGTGCTCTCACTCCCCACTCAGCCTTGTGTTGCCACAGAACCAAGACCACTAGACCGCTACTTCCAATACATGCTCTGAAGGACCCACAGCTGCACCTCTCCTAGTATCTTGGGACCCCTGATGCCTGCGCCAGGCTGGTCTGCCATTGTTTATCCAAAATGCCAGACCCACTCTCGTCTCAGGATTTTGTTCCAGTCATGTTCCTAATTATACAGCACTCCTGCAAGCTGGTAGCAGCCCACCACCGGCCACCTGCACCCTCCGCCCCAGGTTTGAGCCCTTTCTGAGCATAAGGCCTGAAGAGCAAGTGCAGGTGGACACCACTACCCGTGGACCAGCCCAGGTTGTAGGGAGGGGTAATGGAGCTGTGTGTGACAATGATAGGTGTGACAAGATGTGAAAGAGGGAGCAGTAATTCATTCTGATCATTGGACAACAGGGAAGTCGGGAGGACATGACTTAGCCTCGCAGTTGACCTCCGAGTTTGCGTGTTGAAGTCTGCATGGTAAAGACAGGCACATGGGGAACTTTGTTCCCTGTCAAGAATGGCCATGGCGTTTCATGCATCTGTGTGTGGTGGTGTCATGCTCAAGTGTCCTTTGCCTACTTTCATCCTGTCTGGTCTGCAGATCAGGCAGGGGTGGAGTGCAGGAGTCACCAGCCTGTGGAGGCTTCTGTTCGAATGCTGCAGCAGGAGCCTCTGAACACATCCCTCCTTCCTGTTTATTCCTAAATTTGTGTTTTGTGGCAAATAAAAAAAATAAAAAAATCAGCGTGCACCACCTCAACCATTTTAAATGCAGTTCAGCAGTGTTAAGCACACTCACTGTCTTAGAACTATTATTGAAGTTTAATGTATGCATGCAGACAATTCTGTAAATCCTCCATGGACAGCAATAATTTTTACCAAACACATTTCTATTTTCGTGCAGTCCTCAGCTCTACACTTCACACACTAATGCCCCATCTGATAGAAAGATTTTCTGCCTATTTTCTCTGATAGGATCCCTTGATGCAAATTTAAAAATCTCTCCTCCAGCCTCTGGCAATCACCATTCTACTCCGTCCGATCTGGACCCCCCCGCCCCTCGCCAACATGCATCTTCCCCGTGCTGCATGTTAGTGGCTCAGTTCACCTAGTGTAAACGTCCCTGGGGGTCACTGTGTCGCAGCCTATGTCAGATCCGCCTCTCGGGTGGAACCGCATTCCGTGGAGTGTGTCACAGCCTGACGTCTTTCCACTCATGTCAGTGGCTACTGCTCTGTGCCCGCATTTTGGCTGTGGTGAATTCTGCTGCTGTGAACGTGATTGCACAGACCTGAGACCCCGTTTCCAATACTTTAAACAATTTTGCCAAACCATGGAACTGCTGGGCCACGTGGTAATCTCCATATTATTCAGGAACCTCTGTACTATTTTCCACAGGAGCTATAGCATTTTCAGTTTCTACCAACAGAACACAAGGACTTCAACTTCTCCACGTCTTTCCTAATTTTTTTTATAGTAGTCATGTGAGGTGATGTCGTAGCTCACCAGTTTTAATTTGCATATTATCTTTTCATGTATTTACTGGCAATGTGCTTTGGACAAATGTTTACAAGACCCTTTACCACCCATTTTTGAATTGAGTTTTTGAGCTTTAGGAGTTTCTATTTTTGGCAGTCTTAGATATGATTTGCACGTGTTCCTGCCTAGTTAGTAGCATCCCTTGATACACAAACTTAAGTTTTCATGAAGTCCAGTTTTTCTTTTATTGCCTGTGCCTTTGACATCTTACCCAAGATGTCACTGCCAAATCTAACATGAAGTCTCTGTGCTATGTTCCTTAGGGTTTTATAGTTTGAGGACTTATAAATGCAAGTCTTTGATCTTTTATTTATATGGGGGGTTAAGTTTGCACATGGATATCCCATTTCCCTGGCACTGATCTATCCTGTTCAACAAATGGTCTTGAGTCCTTGTCAAAAATCATTTGACTATATGTATATATATATATGGGCTTATTTCTAGGATTTCTGTTCTACTCCATTGCTCTGTCTTTATTCCAGTGCCACACTGTTTTGAGTATCATGGATTTACAGTAAGTTTTTAAGTCAGAAGTATAAATTTTAAGATTTAGTTACATGCAGTACCTTGAGATTCCATAAAAATTTTAAGATGGGCTTTTGTATTTCTGCAAAAAACTATCATCATTTTTATAGGGATACAATTAATCTGTAAGTCATGATGGGTATTATTGACAGCTGTGCTGTATTAAGTTTTCTGATAAATGAACATGCACTATATTTCAATTTAATTTCTTTCATTAGTTTCATCTCTTTATTTCATGAGTCTTCCTTGATTTAGTTCCTAGATATATTAATGTTATAAATGGAAATTGTAGATTTCTTTAAAGATTTCTCATGAGTACTTGAAGATTTTTGAGTAGAGTAACCACCAGGATCTGATCTAATAAAGATGCAACTGATGGGAAGTTCAGAGACGTGTGAGGATCCACAGAAGGGAGAATCTGCCCCTGCTGCTGGGACTGGGTGGCCACAGGGTGAGCCCTTGACGATTTATCTAGGACTCTGGATTCTGGAATCTGGGAGTCAGGGCTAAGCGAGTTGTTATTCTGAAGATGAAGCACGAGTGAATCGAAATCAGTGTACACTTCCCAGAGAACACTGTCTACATTTTCTTCATCTGCCTTTTGTGCCTGGTATGGCTCATTATATGAGATAGTTGTCCAGAAGTGAATGAACGAGAGGTCTCAATTTCCAAGCTCTGTGAATACACAACATTATCTTGGGCTCCTGGTATTGCCCCCAGTCAGGTATTGCACAGAAACTGGGGGGGAGAACTGAGAATCAGCTACCTTCTGGGCACATGAGCAGGTCACCTAAGTGTTCTCCAGTTTAAGCTAAAATTTAGACTCATACCAGTTTCTAAGTGTATATGATTTCCTATTTTTTGATCTTGCCCCTTCTGAATTCTTACTGTTTCTTGTCATGTACTGAACAGCTTTCTCCTTGGCTGCTCCTATGGTCTTGCCTGTTGCATCCAGATTAATCCTCGGTGTCTTCCCCAGTAGCCATGGCACTTTGATGAATTGTGGATTTGACTGCAGCACAGACCCTTGAATGAAGTAGGAACGCAGGAAGCCCTTGCTAAGCAGAACTGAATAATGTTTGACACAGGGATGACGATGCCAGAGGGCTGAAAGCCAGGCTTCCACTCTGCAGATCTGAGCCATTTTGCCTTTCCCCGGGCCAGTTAAATCCTCTCCCTGCCGAGGCCTTTAAAGCCACACCACTTCTTGTCCATCCCAGGAGACAGGTGGAGAAGGTGGGCCAGAGTCTCCAAAAAGCAGGGTGGAGTCCTCAGCCAGGGGGAGAGAATCACCACCATCCTTGGGATTCATGCTGACAGCAGTAACCTTGCAAAAAATCCAAGACCAACAGACAAAATAAAAATACCTCTATCTCATTGCTGGCAGAACTGAATGGAGACCAAGGCTGTCAGTCCATCTGAATAGTTTCAATTCCATATCACATGAGAGAAAGCAGGAAGTCACGTCAAGTGCCTATCAATGACCTGACAATGTGGTTACATTTTACTTGTGTTAATGGTGTTAAATTTCAATGGCGATATTCTCCTTTGTCGTCTTGTACCCGCTCTTCTCCCCCACCCTGCCTTTGGACCCTCCTCCTTCCCCTGGGTTCCAGGAGGAACATAATATGCAACCAATAGACAATAGGTCAGGTATTTTCTGGTCCCATATATTTAACTGGAATCATGCCAGGGATCCAGAGCTGAGGATCTTGCCCTCTACCCTTCTCTCAAGCTGAGAAACAGACCTGTAATGCAGAGTTCTCTAATCCTCCTCCCGCTGCATCTCAGGCCCGGCTGTGATTCCTGCCGAATTACTCAGAAAAGCATCACTACTGGCTCTGGTGGAACCATGCCCGGAGTTGCTGATGGAGGCATTGCTCTTCCCATCCAAGGTTTGTGAAGGGAATAGAAGTTGAGGTCAAGACACAGGTGAGCGTAAATGAAATTAGGCAATTTTCTCCAACATGAGTTCCTTGCCATGCTTTGGATTGTAGAGAAGAAACCTCATTTTTATGTTCTCATAGGACACTGGGTGTGCAGGACAGTCATCGATGACAACTGCTGGCAGATGGTGCCATCTCTACAGCAACTTTGGAATATCCAGTGCCTTTGGAAATGGCACCAGTCGCTCAGACATTAGAAGCCATCTGGTGACAATGACCCTTTTAGCATAGGATACCAGTGCCCTCAGTAGTTCACAGACTTCGGTAGCTCATGAAGCCTGGTTAGAGTGACTGTCACAGAATGGCAAGAGGATACATCAGTAGTGAAATGAAATGTAGTTTAAAAAACACAGTAGACCGTCACCGGGATGACAAGAGAGGTCAATTAATGTTGACAATTTCCAAAGTTACTGGAGAGGAATAGGAGGCAGCAAAGTCCACTCAAAATAGACAGCGAGATCCAGAAAAAATGCTGTTTTTGGACAACACCGCCATCCTATGTTATAATGGCGCTCAGGAAGCATGGGGTAAGGAGTGTTTTTGCCAAGGACCACAGAGCCTGGGTACTAAGCGTAGCTTGTGAGTTGTACGGTCCTGTTCCTATAGAGTTGTGCTCATGTACGCCGCAGTGGGCATCTAGGGGCAGACAGCCTGAAATTAAGAGAAGTTTGGCAGAGGATAGGGCATCTCTGTCCACAGGTCAACCAGGTGCAAACGCTGGGGTGAACTGGTGAGGCGGCTTCCAAAGGTTTCCACTAGATGGCAGTGTTGGTTAGTACATGGGTCAGCAAGGATTCAAGAACCCTTCCAGGACCCAGTGGAAATGTCATTCCACGTATCAGAAGGTGAAGGACCAGGGAGGACGGGTAACCTGGATCCGACTACATTGCTCCATTCTCTCTAGCCTCATGCTTTTAAGGATATGCAGTGAGCGTGCAGAACTCTCAGGGTTATATTTAACAAGGGAAAGGTCCCCTGCTCCAAAACAAACACCAGCCTGAGGCAAAGGAGCTCTTTTCCCCGGGGAGAGAGTGAGTGTAGGCGTCCTGGACAGTAAGGACTGTGGCTCCCCGCAGTCTAGGAGACCAAGCTCTGTCTCCAGGGCCTGGCTTGTGAGAGACATTCCTCATGCTGCAGGTTTCCCCTGCTTTCCCCAGTTCCTATTTACTAAACGCTCCATAAATTCTTCCATGGAGCTTTATAAGTGTTCTGAAAACCCCTGAAGGTAACAGCATCCCCTGATCCATTTAGGGAGATTTGATCGCTGTCCCTGATTTGTGCTGTTATTTTACCTAATCCATACTGTGAACGATTTGGGTTGAAGATAGGATGGCTGGGACTACAAAACGCCCCTACTTCCTCCCTAATCCCTGACTAAGTCGGTCAGGACTCGGCTGCTTGCGACAGAAATCCCATTACCTCTACCCTAGACAAAAAGAAAATGTGATTGGTTTCAGGAAAGGTGTGGGCACATCGAAGCAATAGGTATGAGCAGAGATTACATGAACTTTCTGGAACATTCTTCCAGATTTGTTGCTTCAGGTTTTCATTCTGTCTCCAGTGGAAGACTTCCTCATGAGTTCTGGCTGGTTTATGCTCATTTCTTACCAGTTTTATTACCCCCCAAAAGGCTCTATTCAGCAGGTGTCCAGCTGAACAAGCACTTGCAGAAGATAAGCATGTGACCACCACAGGCCAGTCCTCACTGCTGCTCTGATTGGTTCACTGTGGATCATGTACCCGCCCTGCAGCCTGTGATGGACAATCTCCCACTTAAACTGCATGGTAGAAGTTGAAAATTTTTCAAAAGAAAACTGCTCTTTCCAAGAGTGATAATTGGGAGGGGAAGAGGATACTGGGTAAGCAGCAATGCAGGTCCACATACATTAAAGCAGGTTAAAGCAGAGTTAAACTCAAAGTGCCTCCTGATTACCAGAGACACCAGCGACAAGGAACCCCTTAACACAGAGCTCTGAATTAAGCCTGGGCATGGGGTGGGGATGGTGGTGGGGGCATAGGCAGGGCTGATACCGTTTCCCTCGATTCGACTCACTGATCAGTAACCACTGTCGCCCACATCATAAAGACCATGAAGCTTCCCAGAGCTTTCTCAAGCGACAAGATCAGTGCATCAGCTCAGGGACCCAGTCTTGCCCCAAGTAGTAAAGGGGACCTGACCAACTTTTCAGCAGCGAGGACGGTGACAAAGGTGTCCAAGGGTTTCCTCCTCTACCTTCGCCTACTTTGTGCAACCCTGGTTAGGAGGGAGACCAGTAGTACTCAGAGGAAACCCTGGATACTGAACTCTGGGCCCTGACACCAGCTCTTAAATCCTTGGGACCAGACAAGTGAACAGTTCTGCTGTTGTCTCTAGGAGCGTCTGACAATAAGACACTAAGCCCAAGGTCACAGAATATCCCCAAATGGGAACCACAGGGATCCCTTCCCAATATTAAATTTCCCTAGGGTTTTTAGGAATCAACTTTTCCCTTTTGTTTCCAAGGAGAAAATAAACTTTCTTAGGGAAATTAAAGTTCCAGGGACATAAGAGACCAGTAGTCACTAATTTTTATTCCAGCTAGAACCTCTATTGCATCTGCTTCACTCTCCTGCCTCCTCCTCTTCTCCCTCTCTACCCCAAGAAGCTGGTGCCTGGGGAATGGGGCCCTGGAGATCTGTGAACCTGGCTTCTCATCAGGTTCAAGCAGTGACAGCCACTCCAAGAGATCAGCAAATGGATGAAGGATAGAATACTTCCAGCTTCAGGTCACATGTTTGGCTGTGGCTGCATGCTTGAACAATAGATCCTTCACAGAGCCCCTTCCCCCAAGTTCTAGCTCTCATGGGCTAGTTTGACACTTTCTTCTGCTTCATTATTTAAGAGTATTGCCCAATTCTTGCTGACGCGAACCCCTGGGTCCCTCAAAGCACCACGATTCTCTTAATGAAGGAACTTCTAAAAAGTGTGGGCAGAATAAAGTTCTTTTCCTTTGAATAATTTGAGTCTTTCCTGCTGTGGTCTTGAACTGACACTCTTCTCCAGTGGCAGCAAGGGAATATCTTCCCCTGGAGAGGATGGAATCATGTCAGCCCTCCAGTGTTAATTCCAATGTTGAGTCTCTCCCACTCTATCAAAGGGTAAATGGGACCCACATAAGTCACGGTACCAACTCCAGAGCCATGCCGTCTAGTTATAACGCATTATAAGAGTGATCTTTTCAGAACACAGTACATATTATAGTCTCTAGTCCCACATTGCTGTTTCCAATTGTAGACACTAACACAGATGAAGTGCTATCTGGGGAAATTAAGATACACAAGTAAGTGAAAGAAAAAAAATCTGGGTTTTATTTTCATCGGGAGGCCAGTTGTGGTCATCAATAATGCTGTTTACCAATGCTCACCCATCTTCCCTACCCCACAATACTCACACAAACTTTTCTGATCCCTTGTGGGGGGTGGGCTCATACAACCAACTGAGCCAGTGAATGGTGAGTGGAAATGATCGGAAAGGATATGTTTCTGTTTGGAAGTGGGCATTGAATCCTGGTATGGACTCTTGCAAATGTTCTTTCTGGCATTATTACCTGCCATGTTCAAATGGGTAGTTATTCTGCCAACTGGGCTCCTGATGACTATAGTAAGAACATGCAAATTGACCCATTATGGTGCTGAACTAAGAAATCCTTAGGCGCCAATTTGGAGGCTGTGTATTACTATCATATGATCTAGCCTGTCCTGAAACTATTCCTTTAAAATGTAGCTCAAACTCTGATATTGCCATTTGCTTCTTAAACCCAGAAGCAGCCCAATTTAGTTGACCATGGAGCATGCCTGTGATGTTGTCAGATACATTATTAAGTTTTCCATTCCACCTTCCTGGTACACGTTCATACATACAGTTCCTAAGGTTCTTGGCCCAGAGTGATGAGTGTCTTATGTATACTAATAGCTAGCTTTATGATGGGGCAGTCTCCCAAAAAACCGAGACATAATTAGAAGGTTAAGACTTTCAGCTCTATCGTTTTAATTATTTTGTTCATTGCTGAGAAAATACCCAACACCCACAAATTAAAAACATTTTTGGCTCAGTTTGAAGAGGTTTTGGTCCAGTCGCCCCAAGTCAGGACAGTATGGCTCAAAGGCATAGCAGAGCAATCAGTGCTCATATCACGGTATCCACAAAACGGCACGAAGGGAGGACCCAGGAGAGGAGATAAACCCTTCCGGGTGATGCCCTCAGTGACCCCGTCTTCTGACTAGACCCTGCTGCCTATCAAGTCAGCCATAAACACCCATATCCTAGTCTCTTACAAAAAGCACCCCCTATGAGCCCGCGAGGTCTGGTAGGGGTGGGGCACGCATCTCCACGTAAACCGTTTTACCCATTCGCTCACCCATCTCTGGAGAGAGACCCAAGGTTGAGTTGATCTCCAAGTGGCCAGTGATCATGAATCATGATTATGTAAGGAAGTCCCCATAACAGCCAAAGAGAAGCAGACTCAGGTAGCTGTTGTGTAGCTGAACCTGTCGAGGTACCCAAGAGGGTGGTGTTCCAGGAGAGGGCACAGCAGTCTGTCCTTCCTGTGTGACTCCTTTCTGCCTCTCCTCTTCCTCCCACTACTTGATCTGTAGCTTTTGTAATACCCTTAAGTTCACAATAAATGGACAAATATAATTAAGGTTCTACCCCCTGAGTACTGTGAACTACTCTAGCAAAACTAATGGAACTTAAGGAGATGATTTTGAGAACCTAATGTAAAACAGATTGGTCAAATGTATTGGTGACAATCTAATCCCTGCCGGTAGCATCTGAGTGGGGGCAGTCTGGTGGGACTGGGAGCTTAGTTTATTGGATCTGATCATATATCCAGGTAGATAATTCAAAACTGAATTGATTAAAGGACGCCCTGCGGATTGCTGTGGGCAGGGAGGAATCCCCACACATTTTGGTAATCAGAGGGGAAGTCCTGTGTGTTGACTGTTGAGTAAAAGAATCCCTCAAGGCTTCCCCACATTCATGCTTCAAAAATCCAGTGAAACAACAGGATGCGCTCTCACAATCTCTAAAATCTGGTCTTACTTTAGGCTTTGGATTCCCCAAACCTTGACTAATTTTATTGCCCAATTTCAGCACCAAAATCATTCCTCCTACGAGTGTTCCAGCAGCAGCAGCAGAACCACGGCTTCCTGGGAGAAGTAGAAAATTCCCAAGCAGCAGTTGAGAATGATTTTCTTAGATGAAGGAGCTGCAAAAAGCCATTAGACCCAGCAGAGATTAAAGGGCTTGTTTTGAATTATACTCGTGCCAGCCCTGGCAAAAGCCCTGCCCTCTCCATGCAGAATGAGGTTAGCCTACAGGGCTCATTGTATGTGCAGCCACTGTCACACTCTAATTGTCCCAGAGTGAGTCTCCCCTGACCCTAGGAAAGAGTCAAACTCAATTCACTTTAAGATCCTGGACCAGCTATACACTTGAGACCTCTAATATAGTGCTTGACTCCCAAATTCCATGAATGCACTCACTTGGTCTGCAGCGATTATACTGTAATAGCATTAGATGGCATTTCTATGCGACCCCAGAGTGTCAGTCAGCCCTTCTCTTCACGCTGTCCCTTAAAGTAGCACAAGAAACAAGAGCTAAATGAAAAGAAAGGACACTTTCATTGTTAAATGGATGAAGCATTCCTCCTCCCAGTACTTGATTCTAGAAAAAGCTGAGTGGGAAGTCCAAGAAGTCACGGAAGCTGACTTGCAAGATGGTACCTAATGGTCTTTGCCCTGTGGTCCCTCATGCTTGTGGGCTTCCCTCCCGTTTTGTACTAGAACTGGTACCAATAGTGTGCAGAAGCAATGACATGCCACTTATGAAATTAGGTTATAAAAGACTGCAGCTTCTAGACTAGGCTTTCTGCCCTTCTTAGGTCACTTACCCTAGAGGAAGCGGAATGTTTTTAACATTCAGGGATCCCTACGGGCCTGGGGATACAGAGGCCTTCGTTTCAACAGCCTGGGAGGAACAAAGGCCTGCCAACCACCATGCAAGTGAGCCTGGGGCTGAACCTGTAAGTCCTGGATGTTTGACATTCACTTAGCAGCCTCCTGAACAGGACCACCAAACCAACCTGCTCCTTAACTCCTGACCTCTGGAAACCATGCAAGATAAATGCTTGAAGCTGCTAAACTTTGGGGTCACTTGTTACATAGCTGCTATGGCTTGCATATGGCTCCTTCAAAACTCATGCAGAAATTAAATCTCCAATGAGACACTGAGATAGAATCAGGCAGAATCTTTAAGAAGTGATCAGACTGACTTCACGAGTGGGTTCATCCATCTGTGCAATTGACCAGTTATCTGGAGGGCAGGTCTCCTCTTGAGGGTCCCCTGTCTTTCATTATGTGACACCCTAGACTTCCCTGGAACTATCAATAGTATTACCATCAGATGTACCCCTTTGACCTTGGGCAGAATCATGCACTAAAAATTGTTTTCTTTATAACTTACACCGTAGTGTTGCGGCATTAGCCAAATAAAATGCACTAATGGAACAGGTAATTATCAAAAAGTCCAGTAAGGACTGTCCTGGGGTCACCCGAACTTCTGATGGCCCCTATTGTAATATAACTAGAAATAATGTTGAGCCTCTTGCTTACATAGCTTGAGTTGAGAGGCAGGATGTTGACCCTCCTTTCTCCACTCTTAGAAGGGCAAAGAGGAGGAGGAGAAGGAGGAGGAGGAGGGTGGGGTGACAGATCCATCACAGGGAAAGGGGCTTACAATTTTTATTTTTACTTGTGATTCAACCCATACTCACATTGCTCTCCTCCTTGTATGGTCTGTTGACTACACTGGCCTTGCTGCCTCTGTTCCTAATGTACCTATCTATGTACATGGATGCACGGTGTTTTTCTTTGAAACTTGGAGCAATCTTGGGAGAGTAAGCTCGGTATAAATGAATGCGGTATGATATTAGGGTCCTGACTGGTCCCAGTTAGAGTGGTGGCAGTGAGAACTGCTTGTCAGGAGAAGCAGAGATCCGGGCTCTGAGCCCCGAGAGATGTGCCCTGGAGGTGGAAAAACCTCTTCCTCCTACAGCCAGAAACCTGGGACTTGGGGACTGCTAGGATGGACAAACCCAAAATATGCATCTCATTGCTCAGAGATGGAACAGGTAGGAGGGTGTCACCAGAAGGGAGCAGCTGAGACCCATCGAGTTAATCCCTGCTCTTGAAGTATCAGCCTGGTTTCTGCATTCCTGAATGAACTTTGACCGAGACCCCCATCATGTAGGGTACCAGAGGAAGATGAAGATGAAGACAGATGACAGACATGAGGCCAGGAAAGGACAAAGACTTGGAACAACTCTTCAATCTTTCAGAATACGGCGAGGCCCCAGTTTGAGCCTTTACCAATCCACTTTCAGGCGTGCGTGTATTGTGCGTCCAAAGTCTGACAGATCAGTCTTCACTCTGTGGCAGAGTAAAGCAGCCAGAAATAGGAGCTGTTTTCAGAAGTGTCTCACTTTGGCCAGAACTGAACATTTCCCCCCAAATCCTTAGGCAGAGCATGGCCAACTTCAATACGCCAGGTGATGCTTTCTTCTGCACTGGATTGAAACTATGGGATGGAAAAGACTATGTATTTCCTTGAATAGTTTATATATTTTTTAAGACCTGAATTTTTGGATCACTAAAGAAAAAGACTGCGATGCATGAAGCCAGTAATTCTTGGCACCAGGGGAAAAAAATATCAAAATAAGCATACTTTGGATCCAGTACAGTAGAATCTCCTTTGTAATTTGGCAAACAAACCTTACAGGAAAACCATAATTTTCATTTCAAAGGTGGTTTTAGTCCCTCCCAATCATATTAGCTGGTGACAAGTTAGAAGCTGAACGTTCTGCTGCCCCTACCGTTTCCCAGTGACCCTTACTTAGGTCCTTGGTACCCACGATCGGATGGGGTTGCACTGGTCTCTGTTGCTGCACAGAGCGCCAAGGTTCATAACAGAGGTAAGAGGGGCCCATCTGACCGAGAATGAAGCCCACCTCAGCCGTAGGTAACACGGGGAGCGCTGAAGGGAAGGAAAAGAGCTATTTAAAAGAAAGTAACAGGAGCTGTAATGCTTCAACATAGCGGAACATGCACACAAAGCCACGATATTTGTCTCACCATGGCATTTTACTGCGCATGAACTTCTCAAAATAAGCAAGCAGGAGGCATTTCTAACTCGCATACGGGGAAATTTATGCTGCTATAGTAATAGCTACAAACACCCACGAGTCCCCAGATGTATCCTGGTCAATCATGTGTTCATACCAGAGACAAGAACTTCAGCCTCATACTAGTGTACAAAGTTTTGTCTTTCATTAATTTTTTTGGTTTTTTTTTGGTACTAGGTTTTTGGTAAATGACTCTGAACTTGCCAGGCAGACGCCATGCCACTGAGCTACATGCTTGGCCCTTGTGGTTTTTAATATGTGGTTTGGAAGACCTTTTACCCCCTTGGTGGTGGATTTTTAATATAGTTTACATTTTTGCCCCAAATCCTCATTTTTGTCATTTATAAGGTGCCTGGCTGGGATGTTAAAAATACCAAATTCTTTGAAATAAAATAGTAGCACAAGGTCATTCATGCAGTTTTTAGCCAGGCAGGTAGAGGATGACTGGGACATCTGGACCCTGCATTTCTGGTTTCCTGTGCAATAGTGACTTGTTACCAATTGGAGGTTGGCATTGAGTGTCAAAAATGCTTACTGTGTAGAAACAGAGCAATCTAAATTCAAGGAGCTCCCTGGCCCCTGAATTTATATCTTTCTGGACTCAGTGAACTGAGAGTTAGGTCAGACTTCTAAAGCCAAGAAGAAAGAGGCCTGCTTTTCACACTTTAAAGGTGAAAAACCCAGCTTCCCTATGTCAACCACCTACCACCTCCAGTGGTATTAGCCACAGGTTAAGTCAGAGCGCCGGTTTTTTGAACTTGGATATCAGTGCCTGGAACTCCCAAGGGGATCTCAGCATCCTAATGCCCAGGTCTCTAACTGTCTTGGGTGTGACCAACCCATTTGGGAATTTCAGACACTTCTAGGGTGAGTCTAGGTACAGCAAAATCTCAGCTCCTGTGCTAGGGCTTGTGTGTTGGAATCTGAGGTTTCTTCCTGAAGGTGAAGCTCTTGTTTCTGGCCAAGATTCAGCTTCAGTGGGTGTAGGAGGAAACCCCAAACCTCCCTCTGCGCTTGGTGCAGGGGTCCTCAAGGCCACTTTGAGAAGCACTGCTTTAGCTGTCCATTTGTGGACACCCACTTCTGATCAACCCCACTTGCCTACACCCAGAGGGATAGCTCTTCTCCATGAGGATCCAGGCTCAGGTGGCCCTGGGTTTTCATTCACGTGGAGCAGTTAAAATCCTGTATTATTTTAATTTGTATCTCTTGAACGGCCATTGATGTTGAACATTTCCATATATTTGTCATTTGTATTTCTTCATCTAAGAAGTGCATATTCACTTCAGAGGCCCGTTTTTGGATCGGGTCTTTAAATTTGGGGTTTTTTGTCAATTCTTTGTGTTCTAGATGTTAGGTCCTTTGAAGAACAATTGACTAAAGTTTATTTCCCCTACTCGGGAGTTGTCCTTTTACTGTTGGTGATTGCTTTTACTATGTAAAAGCTTTTTAATGAAATCCTAGTTGTTGACTTTGAGATACTATACAAATGGGGTTTTGGTTATAAAGTCTTTGCCTACATTTATGTCTTCAAGGACATTCTCTTCTCTCTTCCAGCAGATTTAGTGTTTAATATTTAGATCTTTTAGTTTAGTGCATGGTGAGAGACACGTGCCTAGTTTTAACTGGAAAGCCAGTTTTTCCAGCACCATTTATTAAAGAAGCTATTTTTCTTCCAATGAATGTTTGGCTCTTGTCAAAAGATGAAATGGTTGTGTGTGTGGAGTTATTTCTGCATCTTCTAATCTATTCCACTGATCCTCAGATCTGAGAGGGATTTTTGGCTAGCACTATGCTGTTTTTAATCATAATGGCTCTATGTTATAATTTCATATCAGGGATTGTGATACTCCCTGCACCTTGGCTTTATTGCCCAGAATTTTGTAGTCTAGGTCTCTTCTGGTTCCAAATGAATTTTAGGAATGTTTTCTCTAGTTCTATGAGGTATGGCTAATGGTATTTTGAATTGCATAAAATCTGTACAAAAATTTTGGATATATGACCATTTTCACCCTTTTCTATCCAATGAATATTGGTCTTTTCTATCCAATGAATATCTTATTTTTTTAGAGTACTGTAGTTTTCAATGTAAAGATCTTTTACTTCCTTTGTTAGATTCCTAGGTATTTCATTTTTTGATATGCTATTGTGAAAGGTGCTTCCCCAACTTCTCCCAGTGAGTTTGTGTACAGGAATGCTAATGATTTTGGAGTGTTGACTTTGAGTCCAGCTATGCTACTGAATTTGGTTGTTAGATCTAGGAAGTTTTTTGGTGGAGTTTTTGGGATCTTCTATACAGAGTATCATGTCAACTGTAAATAATTTAACATCCTTTCCTATGATTTTTTTCATATATTTCCTTGTCTAATTGCTCTGGTTAATGTTTCCAGAACTGCATTGAGTAAAGACTGGTGATAGTAGACATCCCTGTGTTCTTGATTTTAAAAACTTTCAATTTTTAATCATGTAGTATAACATTGGCTGTTGTGTAGATGACTTATCAGATTGAGAAAGACCATCTTTTCTGATTTTCCATAGGGTTTTTATTTGAATAGGTGCTGAAGTTTGTCAAATGCTTTTTCTGCATTTATTGAGATCATGTGATTTTTGTCTTTGGCTCTGTTGATAGTGTATTACACTTATTGATTCACATATGTTGAACCATCCCTGCATCCCTGGGATGAATCAGACTTAGTCATGGTGTATAAACGTCTTGATCTTCTGCATTCTGTTTCCCAGTATCTTACTGAGGATTTTACTTGTATGTTCATTAGGGAGATTGGCACGTAGTTCTTTTTGGTTGGATCCTTCTCTGGTTTTAGTATCAGGGTAATACTTGTTTCCAGGAATGACTTTGGGAGTATTTCTTACCTTTAAATTTCACTAAGGAATTTGAGAAGGAGTGGCATTAGGTTTTCTCTAAATGCCTTGTAGAATTCAGCACTGAATTTCAGGACTTGAGCTTTTCTTTGTTGGTACATTTTAAATTACATTTTCAATTTCATTAACTGATACTGGGGTATTTAGAATTTTTATATATTAACTCTGGTAATTCATGTGTACTATATATCTAGAAACTTGTTCATTTCTTGTTTTCAATCTAAGGGTTTGCAAAGTAGGCATTCATGATCATTTGGAATCCTGCAGGATCTATTGTGATTTCACCCTTTTCAGTCCTAATTTGTTTTTTTATAAGGTTGGCTAAGGGCTTACCAATTTTATTTAATCTTTCAAAGAATCAACTCTTAGATGCATTGATTCATTGTATTTTAGTCTCAGTTATATTACTTTCTGCTCTGATCTTTGTAATTTCCTCCCTCAACCAAGCTTTGGACTTGACATCTTTTTTCTAAAAGTTTGAGGTTCAACGTTAGGTTGTTTGAGCTCATTCTGTTTTCCTGATATGAGAATTCACCGCTATAAATTTTGCTCTTAGGAAATTCACCGCTATAAATTTGCTTTCATGGTATCCCATGAACTCTGGTATATTGTATTGGCAATCTAATTTAGATACTATTCAATTTCAGTAGGGTGTTATTTAATTTCCATGTGTTTGTGGAGCTTTTGTGATTCGCCATTGATTTCCGATTTCATTGCACTATGGTGAGATAGTATGCATGGGACAATTTCAATTCCTTTACACTTTAAGCATGTTCTGTGGGCTACTATGCAGTCTACTTAGGAGGTTTTATCTCACTTCAGAAAGAATGGCTATTAAAGAAACCCACAAAAGTTTGGAATATAGACTGTTGCAACCATTGGAAATCAGCATGGAAATTCTTCAGAAAACTAGTACTAGATGTCACATTTGACCCAGCTGTTCCTTCTTGCTCTCTTTCCAGAAGAATTAAAAGCATCATACCACAGTGATATGCATACCCTTGTTTATAGCAGCATAATTTGTGATAGCTAAATCTTGGAAACAGTCCCAATGCTCAGCAACCAATGAGTGGCTAAAGATGTGGGTTTTTTACACATTGGAGTACTACTACTCAACCATAAAGGATAAACTTGAGATATTTTAGGTAAATGGGTGGACCCTGAGACCACTATTTCCTTAAGTGAAGTAAATCAGATATGCACGTGTAGATGTCACATTGTCTCTCTGGTTGAGAAACTGAAAGCATAAGAATCAAGATGTATAACAGATATTGTGAAATGGGAAGAAAATGTTCAAAAAAAGAACTAAAGAGGGATAGGGGAAAGGAAAAGGAAAAGATGAGAAAATGGAAACACTTTGTAAATGAGGGGAAGGGGGTTGAAGGGAGGATCGGGGAATGGGGACATGTACAAGTACACGTTTCCTATGATGAGTGTGATCATTATGTATATCTAAATTGTACCAATAAACTTAGTACAAAATATGAAACATGTTTTTGAAAAATCATGCAGTCTCCAGTGGGCAGCCCAGTCTCCTCACATCTGGACACTCGGGGAGCCATCTGCTACCGCTGGTCTGATCCAGTGTAATCACCCAGTCCCCTCTTCTGCCACCCAAGACATTCATTCCATGCGCGACGTCTCTATAGGGTGGTAAAAAGCAAAACCGACTGGGGGTGGCAGACACTGGTTCATCCTGCCTAGCTCTTCAGCTCCTACTTTATTTAGCACATGCTGGCCCGGTTTCCATCCCACAGAACCTAATTCCTTGCCCGAGGAGACACACACACACACATTAGTAGCCTCAACTAATGATTTCTGGGAGTTGGTACTCCCTTCTCTTGCCTCTTGGGTAGGATAACTCCAAGGCATGTTTCCTGCAACTGTGCTCAGGATTCCTCAGTGGGACAATACTGCAAGGGCCCATGGTGGCAGGTGATACATCACTTCCTGGCTGCTATCCTTCCCAATCTTGTGTCCTCATTCCCCAATGTTTCCTGGGATCACATCCAAAATAAGCTGCCTTCATCTGGAATCTTAGCATGGATTCCTTCACAAACAGATGCTGGGACCATGTCACTGATTGCTGGCTTCTTGTAACTAATCCTCACGTTTACAGCTCAATTATCGTGCATGTAAATGTAATGCTCTTGGATAAGAATCGCACTGTCTTTAGTTATAGAGAAGGGTCTGGTGGCTCAGATATCTGGACTAAACATTTAGCTGTCAATACTCAAAGGAGTTCTTGAACTTTAGACTTTATACAAAGATGAGTGGTTTTACACATTGCAATTTTATGATATGCATAGTAACTCGTTTTTGGAATAAGCAGGTAGGAATAAATTTAAAGTAGCTGGTAGGCTATTAGGCTTAGTTTACAAATACATTATATCTTGAAACAGACGTGGTGCAGATCTTATAGTGCCGATGGATGTATCCCTCACAGGATCGCTCCCCTTTTCACGTCATGATCTGCGTTACTCGCCAATTCCTCTTGGATCTATCCTGTCCCACACCCAACATGGGTCAGTGGCAGCAACTATTAGTTGCAGTGAAGATAGACACAAGGTGATCTTCACACATACAATGATTACACAGATATATGTGTGTATATGTTGAACACTATTCCATTTTTATAGTTATATATTCCATAATTCATTAAACAGACTTCTATGATTTGGAACACAATTTATTTCCTCTCAATACACTCTGGCATGAGTGACAGCAGTTATTTGGGTCATCTTTTTGGAAGAAAAGACAATTTTCTAACTACCATCAGTATCGTCGGGACACTAATGGATGCTTCCTGGTTGAATAGTGAACTTCTGGCAGGTTCTGTCAGAAGCCCATGTGACTTTGACATCATAATGTTATGTGGATTTTGGGAAGATGTCCATAATTTTCTATGTTTTCTCTTATCTCATGATCAGTTGAAAAACAAAAGTATTAGGGACATCCCAGTAGAGATGGAGCCACAGCTTTATTGCTGGTGGTAGTGGAATGAGCACTATGCTTGGGTCTGAACCTCAGATCCTCAAAGCTTCTCTACCCCTCCAAGTGTAGATTTTTCATCCCTAAAGGAGACATGCTGAGAATCACTGGGAGGAAAATGTGACCAGAGCATAGAAACGGTCCTGGCACTGCTGACAAATTCGATGCATAGATAAGGCTTTCACAGAAGAGAGATACTGGTGGTGAAAGAGGAACGACCCTGCCACACCACAGCACTGGCACAGTGAGACTGGGAATGTCAGACTCTGCTGTTGCACTAACCATTCCTCTCCTAGGGATGGCAGAGTCCTAGGCACTCTTGAAGATGGGGGAAGGTGATGCTCTCTTATGCGAGCTAAATCTATAGTGCGCCTGTCATTTCCCCATGGATTCCAAGCCCACCATGTTATTAAACATCTTCCAAGTCTTCCCATGTTATCTCCTGTGCCATGGTTTAGTTCTGAAATCACCAGCATTTCTGGGATCATGACTAAAGCCTTGACTGAAGTCAACTCAGTCTGTCATAATAAAATGCCATGGACTAAGAAGTGGTGTTTAAATTCCTCGGTTCTGGGGAAGCTTGGTGAGTTGAGGGTCAAGGTGTTGGCAGATTTGGTTCCTAGGGAGGGTTTGTAGATAGTTGCTTCCTCATATGGTAAGGGGTATGGAAGAGGAAGGAGGGAGAGGAAGAGGGAGGGTGCACGGATGTACTCATGCATGGGGTCCTGTCTGTTTCCTGGACAGTAATCCCATTGTGGGCACCCCATCTTCTCGCCCTCATCTAATTTCTCCAAGTGTGTTCATACTGGGGATTTGGCTTTCGATAAGTTAGAGTGTTGACAGCTTCAGTCCCTCATAAGCCTGTGGGGCAAACTTTTCATTCGCCCCTTTGCAGACCACATCACCCAACTTCCCACCATCTTTTCATGGGTTGGGCCAATGGGCAGGAAAGCATAGGGTAAGACAGGAGAGCAGGGGAGCCCACTTTCTAGGACCTGGGGCGGTGACTGCAGGCCACCAATTACAGGCACAGCCTCTTTCGGCTCCAGCACCTTGACTCGGTGCTGCCTCTCTTCTTGGCTGCCCACACCTCAGTACAGTCCTGCATTAAACTTCCTTCCATCAAGATGCGAGTGCCTTGTGTCTTCCTTGGGAATCCTAACGCTAAGTGACCTTCCTGCACAGCAGTCCATGATGGCTTTTCTAAAACACAAATCTGGTATGGCTCCTTGGACAGACACTGGTGTGACTTAGTCCCTTCAGGCTAAAATCCAAACCCCCCCGGCAAGCCCGGCCTGGTGTTTTATCTTTCTCTTCGTTCTAGTCCAGCCAGACCGAGCCTCAGAGTTGCTTGAAATCTTGGTTCACAAATCATTTATCAAACCAAGCACAATTCCATTTTAATGCACGTGGCCCTGAAGTACAACCCCACTGGCAATCCTTTCAAAATTAAGATTTAGATAATAACCGACACATACCAAACTGTCTTCCGCCTCAGGTAAGCACCATCCTGAATCCTGTATTTATGTTTCTACTTCCTTTGTGCATAAATTTTACCAAAACCATGTGCATTCCAAAAGAATGTTTGAGTTTTTAAATTTTATAAGCATGTAAGGCACAAAATATTTTATATGAAATCAACTTCTGGATTTTTCACTTTGTTTACATTGTTAAGTCTTGTGAATACTATTAAGTGTCATCGTCATTTTACCCCCCCATAAATAACTTCTGAGTAAACTCACGAGTTCATTTCTCCCTCTTTAGAAACTGGCTAATTGAATTGCTCCCAAAGCCACTGGAACACTGGTGCTAGAACAGTCTATACACATTTCAGTCAGAATAGGGTTAGATATTATGTGGCAGTAACAAACCACCCCCCACAAAACACACAACTGCTCAAGACTATCAAGGTTTGCATCTGAATCATACGCTCTTCGCAGTCAGAGAAAACTTACTATAGTCACTCAAGCACTAGGCTGACCAGTGAGTCACCACCTCGAATGTTTACGGCAGTTTGTGTCAGAGGGAAGGAGAGCGCTGGAGAATCTGGAACCAACACATCAGCGCTCTGCATGAGAGGCACAGATGTCACTCCCATTCACAGCTCTCTGGCCAAAATGAGAGCTATGTCATCCCTCAGGCACAGGGTCTAGCATCCGTATTTGACAGAATATGGGGATATCTAGACTTGGAGGAAGTTCAAATCCCAGTTAAGGGAGAGAACACCAATCTTTAGTTAAGACTTCCCACCCGCATCCAAAGAACTCCTCACACTGGGGCACGCTTCGGAAGTGATTGTATCAATCTATGTTTTCCCCCCGTGAGATAAACCTGGTAGATTCAGACTTTCCTGGTAGATAGTTTTGGAACTATCCAGCTTAGTCTCTGCTTTGAATATGTATAAAATGCTATCTCATTGTGACCGATTTTCCTTTCTGTAGTCATTTACGAGCATTTCCCTGTATTTGATTTTGGGTGTTTAATCTTTTGTAAAATGTTCATTGTCCTCTGTCTACTTGCTCCTTATGTGTTGCAATATTTTAATCACTAATTTTTTACTATTAATATTGCAGAAATCTTAGTTTGTAAAATATCCCTATAAAGGAACAAATGTTTACATTTGTGAATGAATTTATAGTCGATCATTTTTGGGTTGTAATCTTCCTAACACCAAAGTTAATAAAACCCTTTCAAATTCAATGGAAACTATGGTACATTTAATTTTTGTAAAGTGTGGGTATGGTATGGAGCAGTGATCACGTTTTACTTAGGTTGACAATTTCCGGCTGTATTTGTTGAAAAGTCCTTCACCCAAAGAATATTCTACTATTATAATTGTGTTGGGAACTTCCAGTCCATTTGTCAGTTTCCTAAGTCCCACACAGTTTAAATTAACATAGCATCATTGTAGTTATACCAGAAACACTCATTCTGTAGTATTACTTTACTGGAAAACATTTGGGACATTTACTCTTCCATGTAAAATTTACAATTACCTTACCGAGTTTTGTAAAATCCCAGCAGTAAGCCTTCAATCAATAAACATGCTATAGTTTTCCATTCGTTTGCTTCTTTAAAAAATATTTAAGATTTTCCCTATGGAGATCTTGTACTTTTTATATGACTTATTCTTAAATTCTTGATATTCTGTATTGCAAATGGGCCTTTTCTTAATTATATTTTCTCACCATTTGGTGCTGGTAGAGAGAAATAATCCAATTTCGGCTCACTGTGTGAATATATTCTTATATCTAGCTGTTTATATTATCTCTAATAGCTTGCATGTATATTTGAGTTAGTTTTATTTCCTCTTTGTGTCTATTTTGTATGATAGAAAAGCTAACTCAAACTAAAGATTGTTCTCTGAAAAACAAAATTGAAAAACCTTTTGATTAGAAGACTTAAAAATCAGAAATCAAAGGAGATACAATTATAATGGAAGACTTAAAAAGGATAACTGTGAATAATTATATACTAACAAATTAGATATTCTAGATGAAATAGATGAATTGTTGGGAATATAAAACCTGCCAAAGCACAATCAAAAAAGCATGAGCTGACCAACAAATAAGATTGAAAAAGTAATACAAAATTTCTCAAAGAATAGCCCAGGCCCAGATGGTGTCGGCTAAATTTTACCAAAGAATCACAGAATGGCAATCTTCAAAAAACTTAACCACCAAAGACAGAATACTTTGCAACTCATTTTATGAGGCCGGAATAACCCTGATATCAAAGTCAGAGTAAGACACCATGGAAAAGATACAGGTCAGTGTCCCTGATGAATGTAGATGCAAAAACCCTGAATGAAAAGCCAGGAAGCCAGACTCATCATGTTAAAAGGATTATGTATAATCACCAGTGGGATTTATCTGAGGGTGTAAGGGATGTTTCAACATATGTAACTAATGTGATATGCCACCTTGACATGAAGCAAAAAACTATGTGGTCGTCTCAATAGAAATAGAAAAATTATTTGAGAAAGTTTAAATCTATTCATGGCAAGAATTCAGCAAAATAGGCATCAGAAGAACTTTATAGGGCATATATGAGAAGCCCACCATGCATATACAAGGTGGTGGGGTGAATAGGCCCATGGTGACCACTGGTGACCCCAGAGAGACCAGTGAAACAGTGGATGCAGGAGACTGCAGGGGTTGTTTGCCATTTTCTAGGCTGTTTTATGCTATTGTTTTTGTTGATTGCACTACTCTAGCCAAGGAGACATAATTGTTCTTCCAGGTATACCAAGGCTGAGATTAGCTAAGGGTCATAAAAAAGTGGTACAGTCAAGTGCCAAAGAACCAGGGACATTGAAGAGGTGGGACCTTGCAGACTCAAAACCCAAAAAGCCAGCTACACCTGGAAGACACCTCTGAGAAGTAGTCATTTCCTAGGAGTTCTAAATACTAACAAGTTGCTCACCATAAGTAATTTACAAGCATCAATCCAGGAACTAAAAGAAAATGAGAGGTAACCTCAGATTTCCAGCTCCCCAAAGGCAAACCCAGAGGGCAAAGAAGTAGAACCAAAAGTCAACCACTTGGACTCTCTGAAGTGGTAACAGAAGTAACAAGGCAGATGAATGGGACTCTAGGAAAAATATCAAAGCAGAAATAATTTCTCAGATAAGTACAGAGATAGTGATCATAATGAAGGACAGGCCTAGTGACGCTAGATCAGTAACAGACAAAAGATAAAGTGATGGCAGCAATGCACACCCAATACAGAAAAGAAAGGGAATCCATGAAACAGATATTTAGGAGATTAAAGATTTCATTGAAAGTATACGCAGAATGAGCCAATGAGAGAACAGATCAGATATAGAAGACAAGATTGCAGTTAGTGATCATGAAAAGATTTAATGGGAAGTGACAAGGAGAAATCAATTCAGAAGCTGCTAGATGATGCAGAGAAGATTGATCAGAGTCAATGAAAAAGCAGGAGATAACAGGTGACAAAAAAACTTCACAGAAGTCATGGTAGAAAACTTTTCCTCAACTGGGGAAAAGAATTTGATATACAGATAAGTGAGGCATTAAGAAATCCAATTAGCTATGATCAAAAAATTACACCAATGGATATAATAGATTCCAGAAATTCAAACCAAGAAGCTGTTAGAGAAAAACAAATCACCTACAAAAGAAAACCTATCAGAATCACAGACTTCAACACATCCCTCAAGGAGAACTTGGAATGAAATATTTGAAATCCTAAAAGAAAACTCCCAGCCCAGATGGATGTATTCCACAAAACTGTCTTTCAGAATTGATGGAGAACTAAGGCACTTCCCAATGACAAAAAACATGTAAAGAAATTCATGAACATGAAACCAGCATTGCAAATGTTCTGACGGACATTCTAGAAAGATAAGGATTACAACTCCATGAAAACCAATATAAATGAACCCATTAGGCAAGGCAATCAACTAAGTAGAAAAAAAGGAGCAAACAGGAAAATAACATAGCAAGGATAAATCACACAGTTATAACCATCAGTGTTAATGGTCTCAACTCACCAGTCAAAAGACACAGACTGGTAGAATAGATTAAGATCCACCAATATCCTCGATATGAGAAGCATGATTAAAAAATTCATAGACCAAAAGTCAAAGAATGGAAAATGATACTCTATGCTACAGGAACATGGAAAAAAGCAGGGGTAACTATTCTATTTTCAGTTAAAGTAGATTTCAATCCAAGACTGTCTGAGACCAAAAAAAGTCACTATATCCTTGTAAGGGGAATAATCCAAGAGGAAGAGATTACACACACACACACACACACACACACACACACACACACACACACACAACAAATGCCACTGCATTCGACTATATAAAACAATCATCAGACATGAAAATTCAAATAAGCACTAATACAATTGTAATGGGGGATCTTCGTATCCCACTGTTACAAATAGATCAACTAGACAAAAATGAACAGACTTAGATGTCTAAAGTGTTTCATCCAACATGAGAATATATATATTCTCAGCTTCATATGGGATGTTCTCCAAAATAGGCCATGTACTAGCTCATAGAACATGCTTAATAGAGGATTGAAATTATCCCATATCAGACCAAAGTGCAATGAAATTGGAAATAAATGGCAAAGGAATCTACAAGAACTTCATAAATGCATGGAAATAACAGCCCCCAAATTTAAAAGATGCAATCCAAAAACAGGCATCTGAAATGAAGAGACACTATTGGAGTGTAGACTGGTGCAACCACTGAAAATTTGCGGGGGAAGAGTCTTCAAAAAACTAGGACTAGAGGTTCCATGTGACCCAGCTATTCTTGGTATCTTCCCAAAAGAATTAAAAGCATATCACAGCAATAGACTCACAGCCATGTTTATAGAGTCATAATTTGTAGTAGATAAATCTTGTAAATAACCCAAATGCCCACTCAGCTGATGAATGGCTAAAAGATTTTTTTAAAAAGATACATTAGAGTGTTACCTTCAGTCATAAAGGATAAACTTGAAACGTTTCTATGTCTTAAGTGAAATAAGTCAGACATGTGTAAATACCTTGTTTCTCTGATGTGAGAAACAGTGTCAATAAGGATAGACATATATAATAGATATTGTGATATAAGACAATGTTCAAATGAGAAGGGGAACTAGGCAAGGAGAAGGGAAAAACGGAAAGAGCTTTCGTAAGTAAGGAGGGAAAGAGGGATTAAAGGGAGTAGGGAAATAAAAAATCAGGACAGATCATGTACAGGCACAAATCCCCCAGGTGAATCTCATCACTGTGTTTACCTAAAACGTACCAGTAAACTTGAATGGGGACAGGAAAAGCTTTTCCTCTAAGTCCCAGTATTAAGCTGCACACTGCTCTCTACATTCTAATGCCCACAGTTCTAAGTTTCAGCCAGAGTAGGTTTTTATGAAGACATCTAAGTCATACAGAAACCAGTTATCTGCCGTAATTAACAGGTTCATCTATGTAAAACCCCACGAAGAATCCACTCAAGATAATCGCAGTAAAAGATTTCTGCATGTTCATGTAGTATCATAAGTGTACCAAATTCAATTTCTATAACTGAACTAGCTGAAAAGGAATTAAAGCAACTTCATCCACAATATCAAAAATAGTAAAATAAGCTCTAAACTCAAGAGTTTAGAACTGAGGTGTGATCTAAAAATAGTTTAAAATTACGATAAGACACTACACCTTTAATCCTCAAAAATACTCCTTTCCTTACTTCAAATACATTTATCCCAATATTTTTAGTACACGTTTGCAGTATGAATACCACATATTCCACATATGAATTCATTGTGGCTAGTTTCATGACATCTTAATTCTTTTTACACCTTCTGCGACTTTGCTCGATCTCATTTTCCCATTTGCAAAAGATCTCCCTATGTTTTGTCACCTAGATTTTTTTTAGCTTTATTTACACTTCAGGCTAAGAAACCATGTGGTATTTAAGCTTGCATGTCCGATTTTACTTAGAATTATCAATCCATTTTCCTACAAATGACTTATTTATCCATTACAGCAGAGTAGTAATCCATTATGTACCAAGACGCTCTTATCGTTCCTCTGTGGGACATGCAGGCCACTTCCAGGATTTAGCTATTGTGGATGCTGCTGCTATGATCGTATCAGTTTTCTTGCTACTTTCTGAAATGGTTCAAAAGAACTCTTGTACTCTTAGTTGTGCTGTTGTGGTTGCCTCAATGTCCTGAATCAATTAAAAATGTATGTCCCTCAGTCATTTTGACTTGGAGAAGAGCCACAGGTCATATGGTGCCAGGCCTGGTAGAAACGTTGAGGAAGGACACCACGTTTTCCTGAACCTGCTTGTCCCTTTTTGGTTGGCACTCTGCAGCAGTGCTTACTGCTGCTTATAAAGACCCTGATGAAGAATCATTAGGAAAATATTCAGAGAAAGGGGATATATCTCTTAAGTTTTTAAAAAATTACAGTAAAATGTTAGCATTAATTTCCCTTATTATTTTGATCAATAATGGAGTATTAATTCAGTCACTCAGCCTTGAAAAAGGAAAATTTGCCATCTCTGACAATATAAACAAACTTGGAAGACATTATGCTTAGTAAGATAAGCCAGATGCAGAGTAGGATCTCACTTATGTGGAACCCCCCAAAAATCAAACTCCTAAAAACAGTAGAATGTCAGCTTTTTCAGGGACTGAAGGTGATTGATTAAATGGTGACATTTTATCAGATGCTACAAGAGTTCAGTTATGGGGGATGAATTTCGGACACCTAATGTACAGCGTGATAGTGATCAGCTAATGCACATCGTGTCCGGTTAAATTTTGCTAAGCTCACTTTAAGTGTTCTTTAGTGGCAGTTTATGGATAAAATATATTAGTTTGATTGCAGGAATCATCTCTGGTATGGTAGAGTCACTAAACTTGATAAAACAAGTATATCTCTGAATAGCTGGAAAAGATGTATTTGACATAAAAGGCCCATGTTGAAAATGGTTTTGTCAAATATCTAAGGCCTTGATTGCCTGAGAATATTTAAATCACACGTTACCTGGACTGGATACGTTTTTCTAGAATGGAACTTATTTTCTTTCAAATTCAACAGAAACCCTGTGAAGCAGCAACGAGTTCTTCCTTGCACTTCCCCTGTAGCTTTTAACATTTTAAGTTTATTAGTGGATTTGCCACACACACGATGCTCACATTCCTCGTGGGAACCTACCTGTGCATCTTCTCTTTCCATGCCCCTCTCTTCAACCCTACTTTCCCTTCCCACTTACAGAAGCAGTTTCCTTTCGTCCTTGGTCTTTTTAAAAAAATCACTTTCCGTTTTCACTCTCCCTCCCCCTCTCCTCCCCTCCTCTCACTCCCCATTAGAACAAGTACTTCCCACTTCCCAATCCTTGTCCTCCATTTTGCTCCTTACACTATAAATTCTATGTTTTATTATAATATTCTGGCCAGGTCTTACTTTTCTCTTTGACACTCTACAGGCTTTTCTGAGGTATTTTTAATTCTGAGAACTCTGACTCCTCCATTTCTTCGAGTGTGCCCTTCTCTCCTTGAGATTTTTCTGGGATTCCTGCAACTCTCATGTTAGCCTTTTTATTTCTACTCTACATCTTATAATTAAGATGTATAGGGATTATAAGATGTAGAGGGGTTAAAGGTTAAGTTTATTCCTTTCTCAATCTGATCGTCTACATTCTCAGCTGACTATATCTCAATATATCATGGATTTGGTATTTCAGGTAGTCTACTTTTCATACATATTGAATATTCTGGTATGTTTCAAATAAAATCAGAATTTTAAGTTAGCCTACACCTCTTCTAGTATTTTTGCTTTCAATGGAACCCATTTAGTACAGGACTCCCCACAGTTCTAGTCTTAAACTCTGAGATTCTCCCCCTGTGGTTTCTATCCCTCACACATCGCTGGGTGCCCATGAGAAAGGATAAACCTCTCTGTCTGGGTCTGGGACTTAGAAGGGGAACATATTGAGCACTGTAGCCCAAGGGCCAGAAAAACCCAACCTTTGTCTTTTGCTCCTCAGGAGCAGCAGGAAAGCAGATCTTTACTTTGCGTTGGTAGCAAGGAAAATAGTTAAGTTTCCAGAAGCAACTGCATGAATCAGCCCATCCTCCCATTTTCCTGCTGCATTATTATGAGCTTGTGCTTCTCTGGTTTTAGCCCTGATGTCCCTGGACACTTGGCATGAGACACACTTTCAAGCTGGTAGTAAAGAAAATGCAGAAGAGTAACAAGATGTCCCCATATGTTCTCTGATCCTCTAATACAGAGTTTTCCACTCCTCAGCTTCTCCCCCTTCCTCCTTTGGCCCCATTCTTGCTCCTTTTCCCAGTAGCAACCTTCAAGGAGACGAAGCACTGGCTGGTTTAGTACCTCCATAGATAATTGGGCTTTGTATTTCTTTTACCAAACTGGTGAGCAAAGGGCTAGCGTTCTTCAAGCTGAGGAAACTGAGGCTTGTGGGGTTCAGAGATCAGTCAATGGCCATGACGTTCTGTGTATCCAACTCATTCCACTTGAGGTCTAAGCCAGCCCAGGCAGTTTACCACCAGGTGTGTGGAGAGCCCAGCCTCTCAGGCCCAATGGGAAGGTGATAGTTTGAGGAACTAAAACTTACCTTAACTTCTGATTGGTCCTGTCTGGCCATAAACTTTAAGCTGAAAAAACCTTAATTAAGCATTCCATAGCCAAATGTTTTTCTCCATTTTCTTCTCCCTCTTTTCAAATCCTGTTATAGTTCCAAGTTCCATTTTAATAATTAAGCCATCTGCATTTCTGGGAATAGATGCTGGGAACTGATGACTTGCTCCTTCAACATAGGAATTTTACAATGTGTTATAGATCCTTATAACTCCCTAACAGTAGTGGAAGTACAGGTGGAAAAGCTCAGCAGACACCCAACTTGAAGATATTTTTAAACAGATTTTTCTGACTTGGTATGGATTCGCAAAGTTTGTAAGACTGCTGCCCTGGGAGATTCCAGTAAATGGGGCCAGAGGAAAGGGACTCGGGCCATTAGCATACCTACAAGGAGGAGTCTGATCATAGGCAAAGACTACAGAAGACGCGATCTTCCACCCCTAGATCCCCCAGGCTGCTTGTGCTGCTCACACTGCAAAAGCCATTGGCTTTTTGTCTGACTGTATTTCCATGAGACCTGGGCCAGAATGAGAAATCCAAACTGCAGCCTAAAGCAGCTCAGACTTTCAGGGCCAGCCAAAGGGTACATGGGGTGTGCAGCCACATAAGGCCTCACCAGTAACTCTCCTCAAGTGTCCTGCAGCCAATGGAGGTATTTGGGAGATGTTAGGGTTCCCCCCAAGAGCATCATGTGTTCAGAGGTGGGGCTTATGGAAGGTGAATGGGCCAAGGGGGCCTTAGCCTGAGTGGATTAATCCACTGATGAATTCAAAGCTCAATGTGCCATTAGGTGGTGGGGTCTGTCCAGGAGAGGTCGGTCACTGGGAGCATGGCCTAGAGAAAGGTGAACCTCCCTGGTTCCTTCTTTGCCAGCAGCTTTTCTGCAATATACATTATGCACTGTGCTATTCATAATGTGGAACCAGCTGACCTTGGATAGGTCACTGGATGGGGCAACCTCTTTCTCTACCCTGTCCCGTGACAGACAGAACTTCAGCTATTCCCAAAATGTGTCAGGTGGCCAGATCCAACACTGCCCAGATATATTGCTGTTCCCTCCTCCTAAACTTGCCCTAAGACACCACATCCTCCTAGGTTTCCTGTCTGAAGCCTTCCAGCAATCTCTCTCTTCTGACCTCTGCCCTCAAGGGGAGATTGCCATGCTCTTCACCATCACTAAAGCTATGGAGAAGTGACAGCTACGCGGCACCTCTTACGGCAGAGCCTGTCGAAACCGTCTTGACTTCCAAGCAGACTTCCTTCGAAGCCAGAGAGTCCTGCAGCACCTTGTGCAGCAGCTGTCACTCGTTTATTCCTGGGATATTCCTTCCCTCTGCCTTGCCTTCACCACACAGAAAGTCCTCTTACAGCTCGGCCTTCTTCCAATTCTCTTCATACCAGTGAGCCATCCATGTCGGTGGGGACTTGCTATAAGGTACCTTTTATAGCTTTATAGTTTATCATTTTACATTTTTTTATGTGTGTGCAATACATAGAGATGATCATAGGAAATTAGCGCAGGTATTAAGTGCCAATTTGATTTATGAGATACCTCTGGGAAGTGACCGATCAGAAAGAAGGTGGAAGAGAGGTTGCTTGGTCTGTTGGGGTGCTATCGTCCTTGTAGACCCACACCCCCACCTCTGTAGCAGCAGCAGCAGCATTTAGCCCGCACTCCATTAAGCATAGGCCCATGCTCTGTGCTCTCCAGTCTGACGGAGAAACAGACCTGGCTGGAACCTGGCCCAACTCCTGGCAGCTGTGGGCTGCAGCCCCATCAGGCTGTGTGGTGGAGAGGTTGGGCAGCAGTTGTGGCTCGGGCCAAGTGCTCGATGGCCCACTTGTGAAGGAGGTGACGGAGTCCGCAGAGAGACCATCACAGATGTTGCAGGTTCCAGGCCCCCAAAGCCCCATCTGCGGGGAGCTCTGACCATCCAAATGGTGTCAGCATTCTTGTTAAATATTTAAACTTCATTTGCTGGAGCAGTAGGGAAGATGCAATTGCAGGAAGAGATGCCTCTGAGGACAGCAGTTTCCTTTCACTTCTGGAGATGCTACTCTCTCTTCCTTCCCCGGGGCAGTAGGTTCTAAGTGTCTTTAATTCTCCCTAGGAGATGCTATCAGCATCCCTGAGGGGACCGGGAGAGAATGCGAATGGGTAGCAGACACCGGTGGAGGATACAGGGCTGAGGGTTTTTGTTTTCTTGCACTCTGGGGTGGTCACTGACAGCCAGGGAAAGCCTAGTGATCTTTATTAGTTCTTAGAGTTTAAAAAACTCACTTTAATATTCACGCTTGCCAAACCCTCAACAGATCTGTGAGCTTAGACTGTCCATTATAAGCTAAGCACTTGAGAGCATGTCCCCAAAGCTACAGACCCCAGTCCAACTCTGAAGACACATCTTCTCCCACAGTGGCATGGCATCTCTGGTGGCCTCTTATCTAACCTTGGTTGTCACACCGGCTCTGGCCAATGACACCTTTTTTCACATCTGGCTTCTACAACGTCTGCAAAGAGCAGTTATCTCCAGATTGGTGACTATTGACCAATGAGGGAACAAGGCCAGGAAATAAATTCCCCTTGTCTGTCCCTCAGATGGCCAAATCTTGGAGACCCTGCACCCATGATCTCCCCAGATTTCCACGGAGCCCAACCTCTGCCGGCCAGAGGTGACCAGCCTGCTCAGCATCTGCTTGTTTTGGCTTTATGAAGCTCCCTCCCATTATTGTGTTTCCCAGAAACGCTCCTCAGACCAGCTCTCACTTCAGGCTGGGCTTGCCTTGTCTTCCATGCCAACACCACGATTCCTCTTCTACCGTGTCAGCTGGTGGGGGTGGGAGATGGATGGATACAGATGCTTCGCTGGTTACCGCCAGGATTCCCTTCCTATGGGACAAATGATCAAAGTTGATGGCTTACAACAGAGTTTATCTTAGTGTCTGAAAAGGAAAAGATCAGACAGCAGCAGGGCAGCGGTCCCTCCAAAGGCTCCGAGGGAGAGGACAGACTGCAGGCGGCAAAGAAGGCATGGCAAACCTTTTTAGAGATTTCGATGATAACACAAGCCCATCATGGCTCATGTTCAGTAGATTCATCTCTGGTCTAGTAACTCTACCTTCTTCTTGGCTTGCTGCCTGGCTAAGCCCTGTGCCTTCGCATTGTCTTGTGTCAAAACTCTGACTTCCTTTATAAAATGCCCACCATTGGATTTAGGACCCCCCTACATATAGGATTCTCTCCATCCACAGATCCCCCATTCATTACTCCTGCAAAGACTATTTCCAAAGCCATGTTCACAGGTTGAGTGTTAACACTGTACATATCTATAAGAGCATGCAATACCCAATTTACAACCTCATCCCTTTGAAGATACAGATGTGGGTATGCACCTGCAGGAACCTTGAGCTGAGCATCATGGTTCCCAAAAACCCAGCCTAGAAGGTAAACGAAGGTATGATCCCGGGAAAGTGCAGTCCAGAATGGTCACCTGGCACTGTGTCCAGAAGTGGCCAAAACCAGAGGCTAGAAAGCAGCTCAGTGTGGAAACAGGCATAAGCCTAGGAGTGTGGATATTCATGGGCAGCAGCAGAGAGGAGGCCCAGTGGTATTGGGCATCGAAATTGAAGCTGTTCCACCTCGCATTAAAAAACCCAGCACTTAAGGTGCATGTATTGCTCAGAGACATCATTGCATGTTGAACTCAGAAAAGCATAAATGCTGCTATAATTAAAACTATTTAATGTCTGCCAAAAAAAAAGACTTGCTTCCGCTTTTGTCACACTTTGCATTACTTCCATGTCAACGTACATTAACCTTTTTTCATGGCTGTGGAGCATTTTGTTATACAGAGCTACTGTAATTTAATGACATTGCTGAGTACTTAAATTGTGTATTTTTCTTCTAAGCTTGAGAACTGCAGTGACTTTTTATGTTTGTCTAATGACAAATGCTCACAGTGGAATTAGCCAAGTAAAGGGCATGTACTTTCTGCCCCTTCAAGTTTGATTCTCTTTAGAGCTAAAATTTGTATTGAGAGAAATGCATAGATTTTAAGTGAAACCCAATGGGTTTTCACAAAGCTATACCTGCCTCACCTCTACATTAGAACTAGTTCCATCACCTAAGAAACCTCCCTCATCCCTATCCTAAGTAGTCACACTATTCCAACGAACTGTTTATAAGCAAACTGCTCTGCTTTTATTACGACAGATCAGTTTGCCTGTCCTTGAGATTCATGTCTATGGGATCATGGATTTTCTTGTGTCTGGCTTCTTTTACTAAAACCAGTGTTGAGATTCAACCATAGTGTCACATTAGCATGCCATTCTTCTGTATCGTGTTTATTAGGATCTGTACCTAGATCCCCAGTCTCCCAAACAAGCAGATGGCTAAGGCCTAAATGAATGAGACAGGTAGTATGATCTTTAGGGCTTCAGGAAGACTAAAACCCTTAACTTAACTCTGGTGGCTGAAACAGCCCAGGTCTCTGGGCAGCCCGTATTTTAGTATTCAAACAAAGAGGTTAGAGTTGAAAATGCAGGAAACCTGAGCAGGACCTTGGGCGGGGTTCAAGGACCCCCCCCCCCCGCCAAGCAACAGACGGTGCTAAGCAGAACTATCCTAGAAGAAAGTCTCCAGGTGCCCTCAGCTGTGGGCCTATCTTGTCCTCTGAGTGGTCTCATTCTCAGTTCAACCATTCCCAGGCCATTCCATAGCCCTGCATGTATATTCAGCTTCAACGGCTCCAACAATTATTTTTTATTCCATTGTAGGGATAAATGGAAACTTGCCTTTTGCAATTTTAGATCATTTTACGCATTTTTGTTACAATTCTATGAATGTTACAACTGGGCATTGCTGCGCGATCTTGGCTCACAGAAAGGCTTCTCTAAGTTCTATAGTGGCAAGCTTCTAAAGGATTATGCTCTGGTCTCAATGTGTTCTCAGGTTGAAGTCTAATCTATGAGATACTGGATGGTCCTGTTGAGGCAATTAGATCCCGAGGATGGAACTGTCATGAATGGGACTAGAGCCCTTGGGTTGCTTTGTCTATTCCATCAGCAAGAAGTCTTTGCCTATGTAGCAAAAAATGGGTCCTCACCACACACCGAGTCTGGAGCCTTTGGCGTGACTGACTACATCTTGCATGTGAGAACATTGTGAATCTTAGAGGCCATGGTGGATACTATGGTCTAAATATTTGTGTTCCAATTCACAGAAAAAAAAAAAAACATAACCTTGGTGATTAGGTTAAGAGGTACAGTCTTCCGAAAATGATTAGGTTGTGAGGATGGAGCCTTCCTGAAGCAGATTTGCATTCATTTAAGTCAAGGCTCAAGGAGGGGCATTGGTCATTCCAGCATCTAAAGGCACAGCCACCAGTGCTATATCTGAACAAGGGAGCAGGTAGCTACCATAAACTACTGGCATCTGATCTTGAATTCCCAATCTCTGGCACTGAGAATTTAAACCCATGTTATTTTAGCCTGTTATGGCTTGTGTCTTGATGTCCCCCCAAAGCCTCATGCAGTCATAGGTGGGACTTTTCAGAGGTGACTGGATCTAGTGTGATGCTAGAATTAAATGTATTACTAAATTACTCTACCAATTGGTTTGGCATAGTTTTGGGTGTGAATGACAAGGGCCACCCCCGGGTAAGCGCACTACTTACCCTAAGGGTGTGTAGGGTAGATAGAAAATAATGGACAGAAATAGGGATATGCTGCTGTCACTGCTTCACTGCTTGCTGCCTTTAATGTCTTCTGCCTGCCACAAACTTTCTCCTCTTCCAAGCCACCCTGCCTGGGAGCCAGCCAACTATGAACTGAAACCTTCTCAAACTGAGCTACAATAAACCTTCCCTCCTTTAATTTTGGGTGTCAGGTATGTTGTCTCAGCAATGAGAAATGACATACAGCCTAAACAGATTAAGATATTCTTATATTTCTTCCCCTTGAGAGGAGATAATCTGACATCCAGGGAGACGTATTAGCGCGTGGTAATAGAGTTCTATAGGGTCTTGGGTTCAGAGAACTCACAACTTCAGAGGAGGGAGAGGGAGTAAGGGGAGAACTGGGAGGATGGCTGGGTTGGGCTTCTGATAACAATTTCTCTCTGCCTGGTAATTTAACTTCGATACTCCAGGGGACAGTAACTCTGGAGGAGGTTGGTTAATTACTGCCAAGCTTCAGAATGAAATTTCCCCAAGACCCCCATTTCCTGGGCTGCATTTCATACCAATTAAAAGTCTAATCCAATGGGACCCTTTCCTGGCAAATTATCATGGACTTTGATGAACTGGTGCCTTTAATAGATTGGTGTTTTACTGGACTCGACCACCGCTGTGACTCCTTTCTTCAGTGAGGTCAGAGAGACCAGATCAAGAGACTTGAGTCATTAGTACATGGTGATCCCAGGGCATTGAGGGTAGAGAAAACAGTAAGTTCAGGTTTCCACTTTCCATGGGCTTTTTTTTTGACCAATTCTGTGATCAGCTGCAACTAATGGAATTGTGCTACAAAATTGCAGTCTATTGTGTATTCTTACATGCCAGACACACAGGTTAGACGGTTGCAAACTATTCCTGCTCCTCCCCATGAGCTAGGAGTCCTCAGGGGAAGAGGCTTCCACAGTGCTCTCCTGCCCCTAATACACACTCACATTCTAGATTGTGCCCCATTAACCCTCACCCACGTCCTAGGAACTAAAGCTGTATATCTAAAATTCCCTAGCTAATAACCTACACCCCCCCCCCAAGGCCTGCTTTTTACTGAAAAGTTATGTCTAGCCATAGGATCAAGTAGGAGAGCTGGAGTCAGAGACAGAGATAAAGATAACCATGGGAATCATAGGGCATTTAAGTAATGGCTTGGGTGATGTGTTAATTAGCATGATTAAACCGCTTCCTATCAACAAGAGAACTTCAGTGAAAATGCCATGGTGGGAAAAATCTGAAGGATGCAGTATTCTCTAGCTTCTGTAAGTCCTCTACACACAGCGCTGCTATAGCAGCTACACCATAAATATTAGAATTCCATTTAAAAACTACAGGGCAAGAGAATCTGGTTAAAGAGCCACCATCTCTTTCTGGAGAATTGTTTGATAAATTATGGACCACTTGCCTTAATTCCAGATAGTACCCTATTCACGAATTATTTCAGGTCTCCATCAGTACATACAGACTCCAGGAGTTTGAGTTGATAAAAATGGAAGTGTTCATGGAATTCTAGAGGTCACCGATTTTAACACAGACCCTGGTTCTCTCGGCCAACAGCAGGGATGAAGGGTTTGTAGTATGCTTACTCACTACAACTGCAGTGCATTCCTTCCTGTTGTAACACTAGGTCAGTCAAAAGCAGTCCTGAGCACTCTTCAGTAGTTCTGAGCACTAGTGTCTCCTAGCTGTTCTTTCTGGTGGTGATGGTTCTGAGCTCCTACGTAATTTGGAGGTCTAGCAGATCATGTAAGATGATATTGGGAGAATATATTGAAAAATTCTCACCTTTGCCAATGGAATAATTTGAGATTGGAGTTCCCTGGATTTAAAGTTAGGTTCTGTCTTTGTTACAATAAATCAATAAATGCCAACAACACGACAGGTTAGGCCAAAAAAAAAAAAATCAACAACAACAAAAAAATGTGGACCAGAAAACCAGAGACTCCCTTTTCTCTTCATAAAGTCTGGCTGCCTACACCATTTGGTAGGTAGCTTCCAAAAAGTTCCCTGAGCCAGGTACTTGCTGGAGCTCTGCGCCTCACATTCCAAATGTCAGGACTATAATTACTTTTCCTCTCCAAGGACCCTGACATTTCCAGGGCCCAGCACTCCAGCTTGGGCTTGCCTTCAGCAGCCCAGACAATGCCCAGGAGCCCCTTTCCTCATTCAAACATGCATTTATGACAACAAACACGTGTTGCATTTATCAAAACATCTTGTCACCAGGGACTGGAGACAGACAGTCCCACCTTCAGCCACATTGAAGCCTACTACATGGTCTGGCTTTTTGGTTTTCATTCTATCAAGAATGGCGCTCCCCAGTAAGTCCCACACCCCTCAGATGGGCCACTCGAGGCCAAGAGTGCTACAGACTCACCATGCGACTCTGGAATTGTTTATGTTCTGCATTGGGACAGTAAGTTCCTTGTACTTTTGCTCACTTTCTTCCTGGATCCAAGAGGTGACTTCTACGAAGATTTTCTCTTCTCTCCCAAAATTCTTGGTCTCAAGTTATTTGAATTGGAAAAGGAATTACAGAAGTCACAGGCATTCTGGGCAAGAAGGCCAGGAGAATCTAAGTTTTGGAATCCTCTTGCATCCTTAGCAACCATTCCCACAACATGTATCTCCAGCTTGCCATCTGCCTGGGTCTCTTCAGTGCCACCCGAGTACCACTTCCTGTTAGGAGCCCCTCCCGAGTCAGAGCAAGAAAGACGGAGTCCCACCCTCCTGAAGTTCTTGACAGCCTACTAAATTATATATCCATCCATGAATTCACCACTGGATCAAGTCAGTGCCCTGAAGATCTAGCCACTTCCAGAGGCCTGATGTTGAAGGTCCCTTTTGCAGACCAAGCCTCAAACACATGAGCTCTTGGAGAGCATCTCAGGTCCAAACTATAAAGTCTATGTCCTCCCTTGGGAAGAATGCATTTAAAGATAGGCATGGCTTTGCTAGTCTTTCAGTCATCAAGACAGACCCTTCCCAGATTCTTATGATCTGTGACAGGTATGTCACCTGGAGGGCACAGAGGTGGATCCCACACGGCGGCACCTCTTAAATGAAGTGTATAAGTACAGAGGCTACATACTCAGCTTGGTTTAGAATAATTCTTAGTGTTCTCTGGGAAGGACCAACAGGCGAGTTCTCCCGCCTCACCTCAGATACGGAGACAAAGTTAGTGCCTGGTCTCCCTGCACTGATCTATGCCTGGTTCTGAGCACTCCCAGCACATGGACTGTGACAACTTCCTTAGAGAAGCTACCTCAGATCCACATCTTGCCACCTCACCAATCATGCCACAGAGTGGGGGCTACCTTGCCATACCTCTGGGGCTTAAAGTAGGGTGGCACAGGTATCCACAGAGGCCCCCTATGCAGCAAGCCAGCACACAGCCAGCAAGGGATTGATAAAGCCAGGGTCTTTCTGTCTGAAAGGATTCAATGCAAATCATTTGGGAAGAGCCGGTAGAGTCATGGGAGGAGACAGAGGAAGTCATCAAGCTACGGATGGAGGAGGACCCTCCAGCTGAATGCCTCTGGCCAACTTTGGGAAATGGCGCAAGATCAATACCTTAGAATTCTCTTGGATGAGCGGGTGTGTATGAGGGGAGGGAGAGAAGGAAGAATTCTATGTTCCCGAGTTTAGGGCAGCTCTTAGGAAATGTTAACTGCCCAATGCTTTGGGTCTATTGTCCTGTGATTTCAGGGAAAAAAAAAACTATCAACAGAAATGCAGATACTGACAACTGCCTCAGTCCTGACTACTCTCGAGACCCCAGGGAAATGGGGACACCACCCAGGTGCAGCGTGAAGGCAAGCGGGACCCCAGGGAAATGGGGACACCACCCAGGTGCAGCGTGAAGGCAAGCGGGACCCCAGGGAAATGGGGACACCACCCAGGTGCAGCGTGAAGGCAAGCGGGACCCCAGGGAAATGGAGACACCACCCAGGAGC